>OU342733.1:233465557-233553926 GCA_910589765.1 Avena atlantica
ATGGATCTAAGTTCTAACTGTGTTTTTGGCTTTTTCGTGGGTTATACGTAAAAACAGATATAATCTACGAAAAACGTAATAAATTCACCGAGAAACCTGCAATCTGATACCACTTGATAGGGCAAAGGTGTCCGATCTTTCGATGAGGATGGCGATAATCGTTGGTGGAGTTGGGCTTGACGATCCGACTACACGTGCGAGCACGAGCGCCAATGCAATCGCTAGGCCAATCTCCGGAGGTTACCGATCCTGCGTGAAACACGATCAGCCTGACCAGCGAGGGTCTTAATTCCTACCTGAAATCGAGAACAAGTAAGAACCAATATTGCAATCAAGATATTGCGATTAAGAGGAAAGCTTTATTGAAAGAGGTGGGATCCTGAATAGGTGCGAAGTACAAAGAGGCCTCTGCGACGCTCAGCCTTGGCGAAGTTGCGACTATGGCTAACTTAATGTCTAAACAAAATCCGAGTCTAGAGGTTCGGCTATGGGGGTATTTAAGGGCGAAAAAGGTGGGGTTTCGGCCAGCCAAGGAAGTGGTGGCCGAATCCAACCCTAAAAGTCCTTTTCCCCTCAAATACGGACTCTAAAAAGTGGCTAATTAAAATCCTGCGAAAATTACATGGGCCTGGCCCAAAATAAAGGTGTCGCAGCACCATATTATGCTATGGACGAATTCGTAAAGTATTGATCTTGAATATTTCGTCCAAGCCTTCTTTCTTCATTATGGTGGCCTCAAAGTTCTGAAATCTTCATGCGTGGCCTTCTCTTGGATCATCACATGCTTGCTGCCATCTCCATGCATGGCATGCTCCAATGCTTGTCCCTCTCATCCATGCTTGGTCCTCATTCCTAAGAGTAAGAAATGTATCTGATTTAGGCAGCATCATATTCTCATGTATGTAAGGAATAGTCCAGAAACGAAAGTACCTGATAGTTAAGTTGTTTGGCACGGGATCTTGTGATGGGTCCTTGTATGTGTGTTGCTGTAGGTACAACGGTTGTATCAATAGAGGGATGTCCACATCATGCTCCCCTTCTTGAATTGAAGTCGTCCTCGACGCAATCTCATCTTCCTCACCAAAGTAAGGCTTCAAATCTGCAATGTTAAATGTAGGACTAACCGTACCAAAGTCTGCAGGAACTCAAGTTTATATGCATTATCATTGATTCTCTCTAACACCTTAAAGGGACCAGCAGCACGTGGCATTAACTTAGACTTGCGTAAATCAGGGAAAACGATCTTTACGCAAATGTAACCAAACAAGATCGCCAACATCAAACACAACATGCTTTCTCCCCTTTATCCCCAGCAAGTTATACTTAGCATTCATGTGTTCAATGTTATCTTTAGTAGTCTTATGCAAGTTTAATATCATTTCAGCGCGTTGTGTAGCATCCAAATTATGTTGCACCGAAGAAGGTAAAGGCAATAAATCAATGGTGCACGAGGAACAAAACCATACACAATCTCAAATGGGACATCTTTGTGGTAGAATGCAATGAACGATTATAAGCAAATTCTATATGAGGTAAACACTCTTCCCACAATTTTAAGTTCTTCTTTAAAACAGCCCGTAACATAGTAGACAAAGTTCTATTTACTACTTCAGTTTGACCATCAGTTTGGGGATGACATGTAGTACTAAACAGCAATTTAGTCCCCAACTTAGCCCATATAAACATCTCCAAAAGTGGCTAAGAAATTTAGTATCACGATCAGAGACAATAGTATTTGCACACCATGCAAACGAACAATTTCACGAAAGAACAAATCAGCAATATGCGCAGCATCATCGTTTTATGACAAGGAATAAAGTGTGCCATCTTAGAAAACCGATCCACAACAACAAAAATACTATCCTCCCCTTCTGTGTTCGTGGCAATCCCAAAACAAAGTCCATAGAAATATCCTCCCAAGGAACACTAGGAACAGGAAGAGGCATATATAAACCATGTGGATTAAGGCGAGACTTAGCTTTTTGACAAGTAGTGCAGCGTGCCACAAATCTCTCAACATCTCGACGCATACGTGGCCAAAAGAAGTGTGCAGCAAGAACATCCTCCGTCTTCTTGACACCAAAGTGTCCCATCAATCCTCCTCCATGCGCCTCCTGTAACAACAAAAGACGAACAGAGCTATCTGGAATGCATAGTTTGTTAGCACGGAACACAAATCCATCATTGAAGACGACTTGTTCCAAGTTCTACCATCTCTACAATTCTGCAACACATCTTTAAATCAGCATCATGCACATATTGTTCCTTAATAGTTTCCAATCCAAATATTTTGAAGTCAAGTTGAGATAACAAAGCATAACGGCGTGACAAAGCATCAGCAATAATATTATCTTTACCCTTTTGTGTTTGATAACATAAGGAAAAGACTCAATAAATTCAACCCACTTTGCATGACGACGATTCAACTTAGCTTGACTACGAATATGCTTCAAAGATTCATGATCAGAATGAATAACAAATTCCTTGGCCATAGATAATGTTGCCAAGTTTCTAATGTCCGAACCAACGCATAATATTCTTTATCATAAGTAGAATAGTTCAGACTAGCCCCACTCAATTTCTCACTAAAATATGCAACAGGTTTTCCCTCTGTAATAACACCCCTCCCAAACCAATTCCACTAGCATCACATTCAAGCTCAAAAGTCTTAGTAAAATCAGGAAGTTGGAGTAAGGGAGCATGTGTTAGCTTATCTTTCAATATGACGAAGGCCTGTTGTTGTGCATCGCCCCAAACAAGGGCACATCCTTCTTGGTAAGCTCATTCAGCGGCGCGGCAATTGATCCAAAGTCTTTAACAAAGCGCCTATAAAAACCAGCGAGGCCAAGAAAACTCCTCACTTGTGTGACCGTCTTGGGCTGCGGCCAATTCTCAATAGCTTCAATCTTGGCTGGATCCACTTCAATACCCTGTATGTAACAACATAGCCAAGAAACGCAACTCGATTGGTGCAAAAGGTGCACTTCTCAAGGTTACCAACAAACGTGCATCACGTAAAGCATTGAAAACAGCACGTAAATGGTCCAAATGTTCCTCTAAAGATTTGCTATAAATCAGAATATCATCAAAGTAGACTACCACAAAACGTCCAATGAAAGCACGTAAAACTTCGTTCATTAATCTCATGAAAGTGCTAGGTGCATTAGTTAAACCAAAAGGCATTACTAACCACTCATATAAACCGAACTTAGTTTAAATGCTGTTTTCCATTCATCTCCTAATTTCATACGAATCTGGTGGTAACCACTACGCAAATCAACTTTAGAAAACATGGTAGAGCCACTCAATTCATCAAGCATGTCATCTAAACGTGGAATAGGATGACGATATCGAATAGTAATATTATTGATAGCTCTACAATCAGTACACATGCGCGAAGAACCATCTTTCTTAGGTACCAAAATAATAGGAACAGCACAAGGGCTAAGGGACTCACGAATATGATCTCTGTCGAGTAGTTCCTGAATTTGGCGTTGTATCTCCTTTGTCTCCTCTGGATTGGTTCTATATGGCGCGCGGTTGGGCAACGTGGCACCAGGAATTAGATCAATTTGATGCTCAATTCCTCTAATAGGAGGTAGTCCTGGTGGCAACTCAGCGGGAAAGACGTCCTCATATTCCTGCAAAAGGTTAGCAACAGCGGGTGGCAAAGAAGGAGGCATATCCTCAAATGAAAACAAAACCTCTTTGCAGACAATTGCATAACATTGAGTATTGGTTACATCTAGTTCAGCAATATCAATTTTATTTGCAAGCATACATGGACTCTTCAAACGAATTTCAGTAGCATGTGTAGAATCAGATTTAGTGTTCTTTGGTGGTATAAAATCTGCAGCAACAATCTGATTCTCACTTTTATTTTTCTCCTTGGTTTTAGCTCTACTAGCTCTAGCAAGATCATCTTTTAAAATCTGTTCGGGAGTCATAGGTTTTAAACCAATTTTCTTTCCATCATGTATAAGAGAATAGTGATTAGTTTTGCCATTATGAACAGATTCTCTATCAAATTGCCATGGTCTACCAAGTAACAAAGAACAAGCTTGCATAGGTACAACATCACAATCAACAAAATCAGAATATGTACCAATAGTAAAATGCACGCGTACCGTTCTTGTTACCTTGATCTTGCAAGAACTCTCAAACCATTGGATGTAGTATGAATATGGGCGTTGTCTTGTTGGAAGCGCAAGCTTCTCTACCATGTCAACACTGGCCAGATTATTACAACTCCCTCCATCAATGATGATCCGTATAGCTCTTTCCTTGACAACACCACGTGTTTGGAACAGGTTGTGGCGTTGATCTTGCTCAGATTTGCTCAATTGCACACTCAACACACGTTGTGTAATTAAACTCTTGTATTGATCAGCAGCTTCAGCTCCCATTACCTGTGGCTCTTCATCATCATCAGAATTGTCTCCATCTCGAGCAGAAATAAGGGCTAGTGTATCTTCATCGAAGTCACTCGCTGAATCGTATTCACCATCTTCTCGCACCATCATCACACGTTGTGTTGTGCACTGTCTCTCAATATGACCAAAACCCCAGCACTTGCGGCATTGTATATCCTTTGTCTTACCCGTGGAAGCCATAGAAGATGCACTACGAGCAGGAGCATTGGATGATGGTGGAGGAGCAGCTGGAAATCTTGTGGTGGCCTTGGATGTGGTAGTAGCGGGAGGCGAATCACGAGTAGGCGCTGATTGTCGGGATGTCCAAGTGGATGTGCGACCTGCAGAATTATTAGTCCTCCTCCATGGTGTTTGGCGATCCTGCACTTCACGTTCAGCTTTGCAAGCAAGATGAAACAAACGAGTGATAGAATTATATTCCTTATAATCTAATATGTGCTGAATGTCCTTGTTTAATCCACCAAAGAAACGTGCAAGCATTTGTTCATTAGATTCAACAAGACCACACCTAACCATCCCCGTTTGCAATTCCTGATAATACTCTTCTACAGAATTTTTCCCTTGCTCTAAGCGTGTCAGATTCTTTAGTAAATCACGTTGATAAGTGGGAGGTACAAAACGTACACGCATAGCAGTTTTTAAAGCAGTCCAAGTACTAGGAATAGTAGTAGGATTTAAACGACAATACTCAGACCACCAAAGGGAAGCAAATTTAGTAAATTCACATGTAGCAGCACTAACACGCATATTCTCAGGATATTTTAAGCAGGCAAAACGTTGTTCTACTTCCATCTCCCATGTAAGATATGCATCAGGATTATATTTACCCTCAAAAGATGGAATATTTAATTTAAGCTTTGCAACATGATCATCATCATTACGTACCGGTGGGCGAGCGTTGCGGTAGTAATGTCGGGGGCGACCAGCAGGTACCTGTGGAGGTTGTTCAACCTCCTCGTCAAACAGATCGTCGTCGTCGGGGTCGTAGTAGTACCCGTCGTCTGTCCCCAATGTCGCAGCAGCAGCCGCGGAAGACTGAGGAACGTCAGTCGCAGCAGGAGCCGCCGGGTTGTGCGGCGGGAGCCGAACCAGCAGTCCGACCCGTGATCGGAACGCGCCGTGCGCCATGTGTGGGTGCCGGTGCGGGTGCAGGCAATCGGTTCAGAAGCTCCTTGAACCGAACGTCAAGCTTGGCGTTGAAGGATTTCTCGAGTCCATCGATCTTGTCCACGGCGTTGGTGAGCTTGGTGTCAAACTCCCCTAGGCGCGTATCCACGTCTTCAGCGCGACTGACCAGGAGCGCAGAGAAGTGGGCATGTAGCTCTTCGTTCGTCATGGTGGCAGGGTTTCGCGAAGTATCTGTCATGGTTAGTCCTTAAAAAGCACAGGTATATACTACAGGAATATGGTGGAAGTCACGCGTAATCCGTCAAGCAATATACGAAGCTCTTACAAGTTCTTACCAAACAGCAGGAAAAGGCGATGTGCAACCACGAGGATCAGTGGGTCCAGAGATTAAACCAAGCGATTACCAGGAGTCGAAACACCGCACGTGGAGAGTATCTGTGGAGCTCTGGGAAGGCTTAGCAAAAGGGTTAGCAATTATCAAAACAGCAATGCAAAAGTTGAAAGAATGCTCAACGACGGTACTGTGTTGGTCCTAGGCTAGACCGTACTAGAGACGCGAGCCTAGATCACCAACGATGTCACGACGCGACACAACAAGCACTGTATGATGATATAGCACCCTGAAAAGTGATCCGAGATGCAGAAAATTACTAGGATGGCGAGTGTCTAGAACTGATCTACGGGGTCTAAAAAGAGGTTAGCCCCCAAAAAATTTTTCGAAATTTTTTATTTTGTTCCGGAAAGCGCGCAGGTGCCAAAAAAATATCGCTATAACGGCCGATGGAGAAAAGTGATCCCCAAAGCCGAAAACCAGTATAGCCAGAAAATTTTTTCGGAGGCGGTTCCAGAATTTTTTTTTTTTTTTTGCTCTCCTTCTGGACTTACGGCCGGACTCTTAGCTCGACACGGACTTTAGCGGAACACGGAAACAACAAAGAAGGAAAGTCAAAAGAAATAACTAGGAAATAATGACTCAACTCGGACTCGTGCCGCGGCAGGGAAGGTGATCGGATCCGTGTCGCGGTAGGGAGGCGGTGGCGGAGTGTTAGGGTTTATGGTGGCAGGGTATATGGCGGCGGAATATGGTGGCGGTGATCGGCGAGTGTGGCGGTGACTAGTATGATTAGAACTCGAAACTCTAAGGGACGAGACACTAAGACCAGCAACTCGACGCGACGATGTAGACACAAATTCAACAATGCAAAAACTGAAAAGATAATGCGAGGCGTAGATTGGTTATGGGATGGATCTAAACTCTAACTGTGTTTTTGGCTTTTTCGTGGGTTATAGGTAAAAACAGATCTAATCTATGAAAAACAGTAAAATCTCACCGAGCAACCTGAAATCTGATACCACTTGATAGGGCAAAGGTGTCCGATCTTTCGATGAGATGGCGATAATCGATTTGGTGGAGTTCGGGCTTGACGATCCGACTACACGTGCGAGCACGAGCGCCAATGCAATCGCTAGGCCAATCTCCTGGAGGTTACCGATCCTGCGTGAACACGATCAGCCTGACCAGCGAGGGTCTTAATTCCTACCTGAAATCGAGAACAAGTAAGAACCAATATTGCAATCAAGATATTGCGGATTAAGAGGAAAGCTTTATTGAAAGAGGTGGGATCCTGAATAGGTGCGAAGTACAAGAGGCCTCTGCGACGCTCGAGCCTTGGCGAAGTTGCGACTATGGCTAACTTAATGTCTAAACAAAATCCGAGTCTAGAGGTTCGGCTATGGGGTGTATTTAAGGGCGAAAAGGTGGGGTTTCGGCCAGCCAAGGAAGTGGTGGCCGAATCCAACCCTAAAAGTCCTTTTCCCCTCAAATACGGACTCTAAAAAGTGGCTAATTAAAATCCTGCGAAAATTACATGGGCCTGGCCCAAAATAAAGGTGTCGCAGCACCATATTATGCTATGGACGAATTCGTAAAGTATTGATCTTGAATATTTCGTCCAAGCCTTCTTTCTTCATTATGGTGGCCTCAAAGTTCTGAAATCTTCATGCGTGGCCTTCTCTTGGATCATCACATGCTTGCTGCCATCTCCATGCATGGCCATGCTCCAATGCTTGTCCCTCTCATCCATGCTTGGTCCTTCATTCCTAAGAGTAAGAAATGTATCTGATTTAGGCAGCATCATATTCTCATGTATGTAAGGAATAGTTCCAAGAAACGAAAGTACCTGATAGTTAAGTTGTTTGGCACGGGATCTTGTGATGGGTCCTTGTATGTGTGTTGCTGTAGGTACAACGGTTGTATCAATAGTAGGGATGTCCACATCAATATACCTATGCTTTTTAAGGACTAACCATGACAGATACTTCGCGGAACCCTGCCACAATGACGAACGAAGAACTACATGCCCACTTCTCCGAGCTCTTGGTCAGTCTCGCTGAAGACGTGGATACACGCCTAGGGGAGTTTAACACCAAGCTCACCAACGCCATGGACAAGATCGATGGACTCGAGAAATCCTTCAACGCCAAGCTTGACGCTCGGTTCAAGGAGATTTTGAACAGATTGCCCGCACCTGCACCCGCACCCACACATGGCGCACGGCGCATCCCGATCACGGGTCGGACAGCTGGTTCGGCTGCCGCCGCACCCCAGGCAGCTACCGCTGCGGCTAATGCACCTCAGACTTCCGCCACGGCTGCTGCTGCGACATTGGGGACAGACGACGGGTACTGCTACGACCCCGACGACGACGATCTGTTTGACGAGGAGGTTGAACAACCTCCACACCCTGCTGGCCGTCCCCGACATTACTACCGCAACGCTACCACCGGTACGTGATGATGATCATGTTGCAAAGCTTAAATTAAATATTCCATCTTTTGAGAGTAAATATAATCCGGATACATATCTTACATGGGAGATGGAAGTAGAACAACGTTTTGCATGTTTAAAATATCCTGAGAATATGCGTGTTAGTGCTGCTACATGTGAATTTACTAAATTTGCTTCTCTTTGGTGGTCTGAGTATTGTTGTTTAAATCCTACTACTATTCCTAGTACATGGACTGCTTTAAAAACTGCTATGCGTGTTCGTTTTGTACCTCCCACTTATCAACGTGATTTACTAAAGAATCTAACACATTTAGAGTAAGGGAAAAATTATGTAGAAGAGTATTATCAGGAATTGCAAACGGGGATGGTTTGGTGTGGTCTTGTTGAATCTACTGAACAAATGCTTTCACGTTTCTTTGGTGGATTAAACAAGGACATTCATCACATATTATATTATAAGGAATATAATTCTATCACTCGTTTGTTTCATCTTGCTTGCAAAGCTGAACGTGAAGTGCAGGATCGCCAAACACCATGGAGGAGGACTAATAATTCTGCAGGTCGCACATCCAATTGGACATCCCGACAACAGCACCTCCTTCTCGTGATTCGCGACCAGCTACTACCACATCCAAGGCCACCACAAGATTTCCAGCTGCTCCTCCACCATCATCCAATGCTCCTGCTCGTAGTGCATCTTCTATGGCTTCCACGGGTAAGACAAAGGATATACAATGCCGCAAGTGCTGGGGTTTTGGTCATATTGAGAGACAGTGCACAACACAACGTGTGATGATGGTGCGGGAGGATGGTCAATACGATTCAGCGAGTGACTTTGATGAAGATACATTAGCCCTTATTTCTGCTCAAGATGGAGACAATTCTGATGCTGATGAAGAGACAGAGGTAATGGGAGCTGAAGCTGCTGATCAATACAAGAGTTTAATTACACAATGTGTGTTGAGTGTGCAATTGAGCAAATCTGAACAAGATCAACGCCACAACCTGTTCCAAACACGTGGTGTTGTCAAGGAAAGAGCTATACGGATCATCATTGATGGAGGGAGTTGTAATAATCTGGCTAGTGTTGACATGGTAGAGAAGCTTGAGCTTCCAACAAGACAACGCACATATTCATATTACATCCAATGGTTTGAGAGTTCTCGCAAGATCAAGGTAACAAGAATGGTACGCGTGCATTTTACTATTGGTACATATTCTGATTTTGTTGATTGTGATGTTGTACCTATGCAAGCTTGTTCTTTATTACTTGGTAGACCATGGCAATTTGATAGAGAATCTGTTCATAATGGCAAAACTAATCACTATTGTCTTATGCATGATGGAAAGAAAATTGGTCTAAAACCTATGACTCCCGAACAAATTTCAAAATATGATCTTGCTAGAGCTAGTAGACCTAAAACTGATGAGAAAAACAAAAGTGAGAATCAGATTGTTGCTGCAGATTTTGTACCACCAAAGAACACTAAATCTGATTCTACACATGCTACTGAAATTCGTTTGAAGAGTCCATGTATGCTTGCAAATAAAATTGATATTGCTGAACTAGATGTAAACAATACTCAATGTTATGCAATTGTCTGCAAAGAGGTTTGGTTTTCATTTGAGGATATGCCTCCTTCTTTGCCACCCGCTATTGCTAACCTTTTGCAGGAATATGAGGACGTCTTTCCCGCTGAGCTACCAACAGGACTACCTCCTATTAGAGGAATTGAGCACCAAATTGATCTAATTCCTGGTGCTACGTTGCCCAACCGCGCGCCATATAGAACCAATCCAGAGGAGACAAAGGAGATACAACGCCAAATTCAGGAACTACTCGACAGAGATCATATTCGTGAGTCCCTTAGCCCCTGTGTTGTTCCTATTATTTTGGTACCTAAGAAAGATGGTTCTTCGCGCATGTGTACTGATTGTAGAGCTATCAATAATATTACTATTCGATATCGTCATCCTATTCCACGTTTAGATGACATGCTTGATGAATTGAGTGGCTCTACCATGTTTTCTAAAGTTGATTTGCGTAATGGTTACCACCAGATTCGTATGAAATTAGGCGATGAATGGAAAACAGCATTTAAAACTAAGTTCGGTTTGTATGAGTGGTTAGTAATGCTGTTTGGTTTAACTAATGCACCTAGCACTTTCATGAGATTAATGAACGAAGTTTTACGTGCTTTATTTGGACGTTTTGTGGTAGTCTACTTTGATGATATTCTGATTTATAGCAAATCTTTAGAGGATCATTTGGACCATTTACGTGTTGTTTTTAATGCTTTACGTGATGCACGTTTGTTTGGTAACCTTGAGAAGTGCACATTTTGCACCAATAGAGTTGCGTTTCTTGGCTATGTTGTTACATCACAGGGTATTGAAGTGGATCCAGCCAAGATTGAAGCTATTGAGAATTGGCCGCAGCCCAAGACGGTCACACAAGTGAGGAGATTTCTTGGCCTCGCTGGTTTTTATAGGCGCTTTGTCAAAGACTTTGGATCAATTGCCGCGCCGCTGAATGAGCTTACCAAGAAGGATGTGCCCTTTGTTTGGGGCGATGCACAACAACAGGACTTCGTCATATTGAAAGATAAGCTTTCACATGCTCCTTTACTCCAACTTCCTGATTTTACTAAGACTTTTGAGCTTGAATGTGATGCTAGTGGAATTGGTTTGGGAGGGGTGTTATTACAAGAGGGAAAACCTGTTGCATATTTTAGTGAGAAATTGAGTGGGGCTAGTCTGAACTATTCTACTTATGATAAAGAATTATATGCGTTGGTTCGGACACTAGAAATTTGGCAACATTATCTATGGCCTAAAGAATTTGTTATTCATTCTGATCATGAATCTTTGAAGCATATTCGTAGTCAAGCTAAGTTGAATCGTCGTCATGCAAAGTGGGTTGAATTTATTGAGTCTTTTCCTTATGTTATCAAACACAAAAAGGGTAAAGATAATACTATTGCTGATGCTTTGTCGCGCCGTTATACTTTGTTATCTCAACTTGACTTCAAAATATTTGGATTAGAAACTATTAAGGAACAATATGTGCATGATGCTGAATTTAAAGATGTGTTGCAGAATTGTAGAGATGGTAGAACATGGAACAAGTTCGTCTTCAATGATGGATTTGTGTTCCGTGCTAACAAACTATGCATTCCAGATAGTTCTGTTCGTCTTTTGTTGGTACAGGAGGCGCATGGAGGAGGATTGATGGGACACTTTGGTGTCAAGAAAACGGAGGATGTTCTTGCTGCACACTTCTTTTGGCCACGTATGCGTCGAGATGTTGAGAGATTTGTGGCACGCTGCACTACTTGTCAAAAAGCTAAGTCTCGCCTTAATCCACATGGTTTATATATGCCTCTTCCTGTTCCTAGTGTTCCTTGGGAGGATATTTCTATGGAGTTTGTTTTGGGATTGCAACGAACACAGAAGGGGAGGGATAGTATTTTTTTTGTTGTGGATCGGTTTTGTAAGATGGCACACTTTATTCCTTGTCATAAAACGGATGATGCTGCGCATATTGCTGATTTGTTCTTTCGTGAAATTGTTCTTTTGCATGGTGTGCCAAATACTATTGTCTTTGATCGTGATACTAAATTTCTTAGCCACTTTTGGAGATGTTTATGGGCTAAGTTGGGGACTAAATTGTTGTTTAGTACTACATGTCATCCCCAAACTGATGGACAAACTGAAGTAGTAAATAGAACTTTGTCTACTATGTTGCGGGTTGTTTTAAAGAAGAACTTAAAATTGTGGGAAGAGTGTTTACCTCATATAGAATTTTCTTATAATCGTTCGCTGCATTCTACCACAAAGATGTGCCCGTTTGAGATTGTGTATGGTTTTGTTCCTCGTGCACCTATTGATTTATTGCCTTTACCTTCTTCGATGCAACATAATTTGGATGCTACACAACGCGCTGAAATGATATTAAACTTGCATAAGACTACTAAAGATAACATTGAACACATGAATGCTAAGTATAAACTTGCTGGGGATAAAGGGAGAAAGCATGTTGTGTTTGATGTTGGAGATCTTGTTTGGTTACATTTGCGTAAAGATCGTTTTCCTGATTTACGCAAGTCTAAGTTAATGCCGCGTGCTGCTGGTCCCTTTAAGGTGTTAGAGAAAATAAATGATAATGCATATAAACTTGAGTTGCCTGCAGACTTTGGTACGGTTAGTCCTACATTTAACATTGCAGATTTGAAGCCTTACTTTGATGAGGAAGATGAGATTGCGTCGACGACGACTTCAATTCAAGAAGGGGAGCATGATGTGGACATCCCTTCTATTGATACAACCGTTGTACCTACAACAACACACATACAAGGATCCATCACAAGATCTCATGCCAAACAACTTAACTATCAGGTACTTTCGTTTCTTGGAACTATTCCTCACATACATGAGAATATGATTCTGCCTAAATCAGATGTATTTCTTACTCTTAGGAATGATGGACCAAGCATGGATGAGAGGGACAAGCATTGGAGCATGGCCATGCATGGAGATGGCAGCAAGCATGTGATGATCCAAGAGAAGGCCACGGATGAAGATTTCAGAACTTTGAGGCCACCATAATGAAGAAAGAAGGCTTGGACGAAATATTCAAGATCAATACTTCACGAATTCGTTCATAGCTTAATATGGTGCTGCGACACCTTTATTTTGGGCCAGGCCCATGTAATTTTCACAGAATTTTAATTAGCCACTTTTTAGAGTCCGTATTTGAGGGGAAAAGGACTTCTAGGGTTGGATTCGGCCACCACTTCCATGGCTGTCCGAAATCCCACCTTTTCCTCCTTAAATACTCCCCATAGCCATCACCCTAGACTCGGATTTTGTTTAGACATTAAGTTAGCCATCATAGCAACTTCGCCAAGGCTCGAGGGTCACAGAGGCCTCTTGTACTTTGCACCTATTCAGGATCCCAACTTTTCAATAAAGCTTTCCTCTTAATCCGCAATATCTTGATTGCAATATTGGTTCTTACTTGTTCTCGATTTCAGGTAGGAATTAAGACCCTCGCTGGTCAGGATGTTCGTGTTCCCGTAGGATCGGTAACCTCCAGGAGATTGGCCTAGCGATTGCATTGGCGCTCATGCTCGCACGTGTAGTCAGATCGTTAAGCCCGAACTCCACCAAATTGACTATCACCATCTCATCGAAAGATCGGACACCGTTGCCCTATCACGTTGTGTAATTAAGCTCTTGTATTGATCAGCAGCTTTAGCTCCCATTACCTCTGCCTCTTCATCAGCATCAGAATTGTCTTCATCTCGAGCAGAAATAAGGGCTAATGTATCTTCATCAAAGTCACTCGCTGAATCGTATTGACCATCATCCCGCACCATCATCACACGTTGTGTTGTGCACTTTCTCTCAATATGACCAAAACCCCAGCACTTGCGGCATTGTATATCCTTTATCTTACCCGTGGAAGCCATAGAAGATGCACTACGAGCAGGAGCATTGGATGACGATGGAGGAGCAGCTGGAAATCTTGTGGTGGCCTTGGATGTGGTAGTAGCTGGTGGCGAATCACGAGAAGGAGGTGCTGATTGTCGGGATGTCCAAGTGGATGTGCGACCTGCAGAATTATTAGTCCTCCTCCATGGTGTTTGGCGATCTTGCACTTCACGTTCAGCTTTGCAAGCAAGATGAAACAAACGAGTGATAGAATTATATTCCTTATAATATAATATGTGATGAATGTCCTTGTTTAATCCACCAAGAAACGTGCAAGCATTTGTTCGGTAGATTCAACAAGACCACACCGAACCATCCCCGTTTGCAATTCCTGATAATACTCTTCTACAGAATTTTTTCCTTGCTCTAAACGTGTCAGATTCTTTAGTAAATCACGTTGATAAGTGGGAGGTACAAAACGAACACGCATAGCAGTTTTTAAAGCAGTCCAAGTACTAGGAATAGTAGTAGGATTTAAACGACAATACTCAGACCACCAAAGGGAAGCAAATTTAGTAAATTCACATGTAGCAGCACTAACACGCATATTCTCAGGATATTTTAAACATGCAAAAAGTTGTTCTACTTCCATCTCCCATGTAAGATATGCATCAAGATTATATTTACCCTCAAAAGATGGAATATTTAATTTAAGCTTTGCAACATGATCATCATCACGTACCGGTGGGCGAGCATTGTGGTAGTAATGTCGGCGACGGCCAGCAGGTACCTGTGGAGGTTGTTCAACCTCCTCGTCAAACAGATCGTCATCGTCGGGGTCGTATTAGTACCCGTCGTCTGTCCCCAATGTCGCCGCAGCAGCCACGGCGGAAGTCTGAGGTGCGTCAGCTGCAGCGGTAGCCGCCTGGGGTGCGGTGGCAGCCGAACCAGCAGTCCGACCCGTGATCGGAATGCGCTGTGCGCCAGGTGCAGGTGCGGGTATGGGTAATCTGTTCAAAATCTTCTTGAACCAAGCGTCAAGCTTGGCGTTGAAGGATTTCTCGAGTCCATCGATCTTGTCCACGGCATTGGTGAGCTTGTTGTCAAACTCCCCTAGGTGTGTATCCACGTCTTCAGCGCGACTGACCTAAAGCTCGGAGAAGTGGGCATGTAGTTCGTCGTTCGTCATTGTGGCAGGGTTCCGCGAAGTATCTGTCATGGTTAGTCCTTTAAAAAGCACAGGTATATACTACGGAAATATGGTGGAAGGCACGCGTAATCCGTCAAGCAATATACGAAGCTCTTACAAATTCTTACCAAACAGCAGGAAAAGGCGATGTGCAACCGCGAGGATCAGTGGGTCTAGAGATTGAACCAAGCGATTACCAGGAGTCGAGACACCGCACGTGGAGAATATCTGTGGAGCTCTGGGAAGGGTGAGCAAAGGGGTTAGCAATTATCAAAACAGCAATGCAAAAGTTGAAAGAATGCTCAACGACGGTACTGTGCTGGTCCTAGGCTAGACCGTACTAGAGACGCGAGTCTAGATCACCAACGATGTCACAACGCGACACAACAAGAAATGTATGATGATATGGCACCCTGAAAATCGAACCGAGATGCGGAAAATCACTATGATGGTGAGTGTCTAAAACTGATCTACGGGGTCTAAAAATAGGTTAGCCCCAAATTTTTTTTTCAAAATTTTGTATTATGCTCCGGAAAGCGCGCAGGCGCCAAAAAATGTCGCTATAACGGCCGATGGAGAAAAGTGATCCGCGGGGTCGAAAAACAGTATAGCCAAAAAAAATTCCGAGGCGGTTCCAGACTTTTTTTTTTTGCTCTCCTTCTGGACTTACGACCAGACTCTGAGCTCGACACGGACTTTAGCTTAACACGGAAACAACAAAGAAGGAAAGTAAAAAGAAATAACTAGGAAAAAATAACTCAACTCAGACTCGTGCCGCGGCAGGATAGGCGGTGGCGGAGTTTTAGGGTTTATGGCGGTGGAATATGGTGGCGGAATATGGTGGCGGTGATCTGCGAGGGTGGCGGTGACTACTATGATCAGAACTCGAAACTCTACGGGACGATACACTAAGACCAGCAACTTGGCGCGACGATGCAGACACAAATTCAATAGTGCAAAAACTGAAAAGATAATGCGAGGCGTAGAATGGTTATGTGATGGATCTAAACTCTAACTGTGTTTTTGGCTTTTTCATGGGTTATAGGTAAAAACAGATCTAATCTACAAAAACAGTAAAATCTCACCGAGCAACCTAAAATCTGATACCACTTGATAGGGCATATGTGTCTGATCTTTCGATGAGATGATGATAGTCGATTTGGTGGAGTTCGGGCTTGACGATCCGACTACACGTGCGAGCACGAGCGCCAATGCGATCGCTAGGCCAATCTCCTGGAGGTTAGCGATCCTGCGGGAACATGATCAGCCTGACCAGCAAGGGTCTTAATTCCTACCTGAAATCGAGAACAAGTAAGAACCAATATTGCAATCAAGATATTGCGGATTAAGAGGAAAGCTTTATTGAAAAGGTGGGATCCTGTATAGGTGCGAAGTACAAGAGGCCTCTGGGACGCTCGAGCCTTGGCGAAGTTGCTATGAAGGCAAACTTAAGGTCTAAACAAAATCCGAGTCTATGGTGACGGCTATGGGAAGTATTTAAGGAGGAAAAGGTGCGGTTTCGGCCAGCCATGGAAGTGGTGGCCGAATCCAACCCTAGAAGTCCTTTTCCCCTCAAATACGGACTCTAAAAAGTGGCTATTTAAAAACCTGCGAAAATTACATGGGCCTGGCCCAAATTAAAGGTGTCGCAGCACCATATTAAGCTATGGACGAATTTGTGAAGTATTAATCTTGAATATTTCGTCCAAGCCTTCTTTCTTCATTATGGAGTCCTCAAAGTTCTGAAATCTTCATCCGTGGCCTTGTCTTGAAACATCACATGCTTGCTGCCATCTCCATGCATGGCCATGCTCCAATGCGTGTCCCTCTCATCCATGCTTGGTCCATCATTCCTAAGAGTAAGAAATACATCTGATTTAGGCAACATCATATTCTCATGTATGTGAGGAGTAGTTCCAAGAAACGAAAGTACCTGATAGTTAAGTTGTTTGGCACGAGATCGAGTGATAGGTCCTTGTATGTGTGTAGCTGTAGGTACCACGGTTGTATCAATAGATGGGATGTCCACATCATTTAAGCATGCAAAACGTTGTTCTACTTCCATCTCCCATGTAAGATATACATCAGGATTATATTTACCCTCAAAAGATGGAATATTTAATTTAAGCTTTGCAACATGATCATCATCACGTACCGGTGGTCGAGCGTTGTGGTGGTAATGTCGGGGACATCCAGCAGGGTGTGGAGGTTATTCAACCTCCTCGTCAAATAGATCGTCGTCGTCGGGGTCGTAGTAGTACCCGTCGTCTCCCAATGTCGCAGCAGCAGCCGCGGTGGAAGTCTGAGGTGGCTCAGCGGCAGCGGTAGCCGCCTGAGGTGCGGCGGTAGCCGAACCAGCAGTACGACCCGTGATCGGAATGCACCGTGCGCCATGTCGAGGTGCCAATGGGGCGGGTGCGGGTGCGGGTGCCGGCAATCTGTCCAAAACCTCCTTGAACCGAGCGTCAAGCTTATCGTTGAAGGAATTCTCGAGTCCATCGATCTTGTCCATGGCGTTGGTGAGCTTGGTGTCAAACTCCCCTAGTCGTGCATCCACATCTTCAGCGTGACCGACCAAGAGCTCGGAGAAGTGGGCATGTAGTTCTTGGTTCATCATTATGGCAGGGTTCCGCGAAGTATCTGTCATGGTTAGTCCTCTAAAAAGCACAGGCATATATGCCTATAACTATGGAAATATGGTGGAAGGCACGCGTAATCCGTCAAGAAATATACGAAGCTCTTACAAGTTCTTACCAAACAGCTGGAAAAGGCGATGTGCAACCGCGAGGAGCAGTGGGTCCAGAGATTGAACCGAGCGATTACCAGGATACGAGACACTGCACGTGGAGAAATCTGTGGAGCTCTGGGAAGGCTTAGCAAAGGGGGTTAGCAATTATCAAAACAGCAATGCAAATGTTGAAAGAATGCTCAACGACGGTACTGTGCTGGTCCTAGGCTAGACCGTACTAGAGACGCGAGCCTAGATCACCAACGATGTCACGACGCGACACAACAAGCAATGTATGATGATATGGCACCCTGAAAAGCGAACCGAGATGTCAAAAATCACTATGATGGCGAGTGTCTAGAACTGATCTACGGGGTCTAAAAACAGGTTAGCCCCAAAAAAAATTCAAAATTTTTGTAATATGCTCAAGAAAGCGTGCGGGCGCCAAAAAAATATCGCTATAACGGCCGATGGAGAAAAGTGATCCCCGGAGCCGAAAATCAGTATAGCCAGAATTTTTTTTTGCCCTCCTTCTGGACTTGCGACTGAACTTCTAACTCGACACGGACTTTAGCTTCATACGAAACCAACAAGAAAGGAGAGTAAAAAGAAATAACTAGGAAACAATAACTCTACTCGGACTCGTGCCGCGGCAGGAAAGGAGATGGTTTCCGTGTCGCGGTAGGAAGGCGGTGGCGGAGTTTTAGTGTTTATGGGGCTGGGTGTATGACGACGTAATATGGTGGCGGAATATGGTGGCGGTGATCTGCGAGGGTGGCGGTGACTACTGTGATCAGAACTCGAAACTCTAAGGGACGAGATACTAAGACCAGCAACTCGACGCGACGATGCGGACACAAATTCAACAATGCTAAACTGAAAAGATAATGCAAGGCGTAGATTGGTGATGGGATAGATCTAAACTCTAACTGTGTTTGGCTTTTTCGTAGGTTATAGGTAAAACAGATCTAATCTACGAAAGCAGTAAAATCTCACCGAGCAACCTGAAATCTGATACCACTTGATTGGGCAAAGGTGTCCGATCTTTCGATGAGATGGTGATAGTCGATTTGGTGGAGTTCGGGCTTGACGATCCGACTACACGTGCGAGCATGAGCGCCAATGCAATCGGTAGGCCAATCTCCTGGAGGTTACTGATCCTGCGGGAACACGATCAGCCTGACCAACGAGGGTCTTAATTCCTACCTGAAATCGAGAACAAGTAAGAACCAACATTGCAATCAAGATATTGCAGATGAAAGCTTTATTGAAAAGGTGGGATCCTGTATAGGTGCGAAGTACAAGAGGCCTCTACCACGCTCGAGCCTTGGCGAAGTTGCTATGATGGCTAACTTAATGTCTAAACAAAATCCGCGTCTACGGTGACGGATATGGGGAGTATTTAAGGAGGAAAAGGTGGGGTTTCGGCCAGCCATAGAAGTGGTGGCCGAATCAAACCCTATAAGTCCTTTTCTCCTCAAATACGGACTCTAAAAAGTGGCTAATTAAAATCGTGCGAAAATTACATGGGCCTGGCCCAAAATAAAGGTGTCGCAGCACCATATTAAGCTATGGACGAATTTTTGAAGTATTAATCTTGAATATTTCGTCCAAGCCTTCTTTCTTCATTATGGTGGCCTCAAAGTTCTGAAATCTTCTTCCATAACCTTCTCTTGAATCATCTCATGCTTGCTGCCATCTCCATGCATGGCCATGCTCCAATGCTTGTCCCTCTCATCCATGCTTGGTCCATCATTCCTAAGAGTAATAAATACATCTGATTTAGGCAGCATCATATTCTCATGTATGTGAGGAATAGTTCTAGGAAACGAAAGTACATGATAGTTAAGTTGTTTGGCACGAGATCTTGTGATAGGTCCTTGTATGTGTGTAGCTGTAGGTACAATGGTTGTTTCAATAGATGGGATGTCCACATCAGGAAGTTTTACGTGGTTTAGGGCTTTCGAAGATAGAACCGTTCTTACCTACGAACATGAACCACAACGAGGATAATCAAATTGTTGACAATTCGTTGCATATTAGATATTGACTGTAGTAGGAGAGACAGACACCCGCTAGCCACTTATGCAAAACTAGTTGCATGTCAAGCGTGGAATAGGTCTCATGTGCAACGACATGTAAAGTTTGTCAGGGCCGCTTCATCCCACTATGCCACCAATATCCAAATTACAACTAAGAAGCAATAAAATGATCATCATTGCCCACATACTCATATGTGTACTACCCGTGCAAAGCATCTACGCATAGGGCTCTGATACCACTGTAGGGTTCGTAGCATAGAAAAAAATTCCTACGATGGGAACAACTAAGTATCAAGATCTTTCTACTAGAGATAAGCAATGGGTGGATATACATCCATAGAATACATACCATCGAAGACCGAATAGTGTTAAAAAGGTTGTACTCGTGGATGATGTAGACGAACGCTTGTCGATCTCAAGATCGTGATGAAGTCTATCTGGTCCAGCACCATCAAGTCCAGCACCGCAAAGCAGTGGTGGATCCGTGATCGCACACACGTCCGGGTACCCCGACGACCTCCGCGCCCTCGCTCCAGCAAAGCAGCGGAAGCAACAAATCCTTCTAGAAAAAGCCACCGGGAACATGTATCTCGCTGATTCAAGACCATGGGCGAATTCTAAAGGGGGGAAAGAGATCCTTCGCGAGGAGGTGTGCTTTGAGAGGAGGAGAGGGGGGACTTTTTATAGGGAGAGGGGGGCACCCCAAGGGGCATGGTGCCCACCCATGGTGGCTGCCCCCACCTCTCCCACATTCATGTGGGTGGAGCTCCCACTCAAAATGAAAAGCCTCCACTTCCATAAAAGAGCCTCCACTCAAAAATCCACTCACATGCATTAAATTTCTACCAAATTTAATGCAAGCTCTCATTTAAATAAAACTATTTTATTTATTTATTCATTATTTTGTTAGTTACTCTAATTAACAAACATTCACATAAAACCCCTTATAACATTTCAATTTCACATGCAGAACCAGTTTCAGCAATTTCAACTGAAACAGTTTCGCTGTCTAGTGAAATAAATTCGTGCACTTCCCTTTTTCTTTCTCTGGCATATTATTTGCTACAAATGGTGTCGGTATCCCTTAAGTGTGTCACCCTACGGTTCACGAATAATGTAGACATGACCGAGACCCCTCTACGATCAACAATTAGCAGCGGGACCTGGAGATCCATACTTACTCTCACATATTCAACGATGACTTCTCTGATCGTGTGAACCTTATACGCATGTAACTCAATCCCTTTGTCTCGCGATATATTACATGTCCGAGATTCGATCATCAGTATCTCCATACCTAGTTTGATCTCGTTACCGACATGTACTCTTTTATCGTTCCCATGATATAACATTCTAGTGATCAAATCACTTGCTTGCAAGCTAATTACTGTGATATCACCGAGAGGGCCTAGAGTATATCTATCCGTCATCGGGAAGGACAAATTCCACACTTGATCCATGACCCTCAACATAACACCTTCGTAGCACTGAACCTATCTTTATAGTCACCCTGTTACGGTGTGACGTTTGATGTTATCAAGATACTCTTCTGGTGTTAGTGATTGACATGATCTCAAGGTCTAAGGACTAAGATTACTTTGTATGATGTTATAGCAATATATACACAATTACCTTGATCGTAATGCTATACTTCGGATGAATGTTCATCACATCATTCCAACAATGGTGTGACCTCGTTATTAATAACATCCAATGTCCATGATCTGGAAAGCTTTGAACATCTTGTTAATCAACGAGCTAGTTTATAAGAGAGGCATAACTAGGAACTTTCTATTTGTTTATTAAACACGCATGTATTAACGTTTCCGTATTAATACAATTATATCATGCAAAATAAAAATTTATCATAAATAAGGAATACAACAATAACCACTTTATTATTGCCTCTCGGGCATATTCCCTTCATCCACACTAGGTCGCCTTCTTCAAAAATTATCTCCTTCTTTTTCTTGTTTAGCCTTGATGCTTGGCGATGTACTTGTTGCTGGATCGTAGCTCTTGTGTCTTCATGGAGTTTCTTTATTGCTTAAGCGCGCTTGTCGATGTCCATGTTGGTGCGGTCATGGAGAGGAAGAGGTAGGATGTCGAGCGCGGTGAGAGGCTCGAATCCATAGACGATCATGAACGGGCTCCTCATGGTGATGGAGTGTTTGGTGTGGTTGTAGGCAAACTCGGCTGGGGAATGCATTCTTCCCAATCCTTGAGGTTTTTCTTGATCAACACGCGTAGTAGTGTTCCGAGGCTCCGGTTGACAACCTCGGTTTGTCCATCAGTTTGGGGATGTGATGCGGACGAGAATAGCAGCTTGATGTCGAGCTTGGCCATGAGTGTCTTCCAAAAGTAACTCATGAACTTGACGTCGCGGTCGGAAACGATTGTTCTTGGTACACCGTGAAGACAGATTATTTCCCTGAAAAATAGATTTTCTACATGTGAACCATCATCGGTCTTACGGCACGGAATGAAGTGTGCCATTTTGGAAAACCGATCCACTACGACAAATATAGAATTGTGGCCATGTTTATATCTAGGTAATCCTAGCACAAAGTCCATGCTAATGTCCGACCAAGTTGCATGAGGGATAGGCAATGACATGTAAAGACCAAAAGGGTTAGACTTAGACTTAGCTTGGACACAAGTAGTGCATCGTTGGACGTGGCGCTCCACGTCACACTTCATCTTTGGCCAAAAGTAGTGAGTGGAGAGCATGTCATATGTCTTGTCATGGCTGAAGTGACCCATAAGGCCTCCACCATGGGACTCTTGAAGAAGCAAAATTTGGAGAGACGACTTCGGAATGCAAAGCTTGTTTTGTTTAAATAGAAAACCCTTATGCAAATAGAAATAATCGACTCCTTTGTCTATTGAACAATTTACAAAAATTGATCCAAAGAATTGGTCAGAAGCGTACAAAGATTTGATGCCATCAAGACCCAAAACATTTACTTCGAGTTGCGTGAGAAGGTTTGTATTTTTGCGAGACAAGGCGTCCGCTACCACATTTTATTTGCCCTTCTTGTACTTGACAATGTAAGTAAAAGACTCCATGAACTCAACCCACTTGGCGTGCCTTTTACTCAAATTGGCTTGAACCTTAAGATATTTCAACGACTTATGGTCGGAATGTATGATAAATTCCTTGGGACAAAGGTAGTGTTGCCACACTTGAAGGACACGAACTAAGGCAAAAAGCTCTTTGTCATAAATTGGATAGTTAAGGCGCGCGCCATCAATTTTCTCGCTATGGTATGCAATAGGACGCCCATTTTGCATAAGGACGCCTCCAATGCCAACACCACTAGCGTCACAGTCGATCTCAAAAGTTTTTGTGAAATCCGGTAAAGCAAGGAGTGGCGCTTCGGTGAGCCTCTTTTTGAGCTCATCAAATGCCTTTTGTTGTGCTTTGCCCCAAACGAATGTGACATTTTTCTTTGTCAACTCGTTGAGAGGGCAAGCAATGGTAGAAAAGTCTTTCACAAAGTGACGGTAGAAACCGGCCAACCCATGAAAACTACGAAGTTCACTAACATTGGTAGGGACGGGCCAATCTCGTATGTCCTTAACTTTTGATACATCAACTTCAATGCCATTAGAAGAAACAACAAAACCAAGGAAAATCAGTTTGTCTTTCGCAAAAATACACTCTGGGAGATTACCATATAGCTTTTCATGACGAAGGATTTGAAGGACCTCCTTAACATGTGTAACATGCTCCTCTAGTGACATGCTATAGACAAGAATATCATTAAAGTAAACAACGACACTCTTTCCAATGAGAGATCACAAAATATGGTTCATAAGGCCCATGAAGGTGGATGGGGCATTTGATAAGCCAAAAGGCATAACCAACCATTCATAGAGACCAAGTTTGGTCTTGAATGCGGTTTTCCACTCATCGCCCTCGGCCATGCGTATTTGATGATAACCACTATGAAGATCAATTTTCAAAAATATAGTGGCTCCACACAACTCATCAAACATGTCATCAAGACGCGGTATAGGATGTCGATAACGCACGGTGATAGCATTGATTGGACGACAGTCCATGCATAACCGCAACGTATCATCCTTCTTTGGGACAAGAATCACGGGTACAGCGCTTGGGATAGTGCTTACTTGGATCAAACCTTTGGAGACAAGTTGGTTGAGTTGTCGTTCTATCTCCTTTGTCTCTTCCGGGTTCGTGCGGTGCGCGACGCGGTTTGGAAGGGGTGCGTCGGGTATGAGGTCGATGTGGTGTTCGATTCCATGAAGAGGGGGTACTCCATGAGGAAGCTCATCGAGGAACACATGGAATTCCTGCAAAATAGTCATCAAAGAAGGAGGAACATTTGTCAAGTCATTAGTTCCTTGCGCTAGTCCCTTGCATATAAGGACATAGTGCAAGATGGATGGGTTGTTCCGCACTTCTCTCATCTCACTTTTGATGGCAAGAAGAACACTCTTAGTTTTTCCACTCGAGTTTGGCTTGTGGCTCTCACTCACTATAGTGTGGTTATCTCGCTCACCGATCTTCTCACAAGATGATGTTGTGCTTTGCGCCCTCTCTAAAGCCTTTGCATTGTCCGCAATTATTTGGCTAGGAGTCATTGGTTGCAAAACACAAGTCTTGTCAAGCCATTTGAAGGTATAAGCGTTTGTGTGACCATCATGCAAAGCACGCATATCATATTGCCATGACCTACCTAGTAACATATGGAAAACCGTCATGGGAACCACATCACACTCCACCGTGTGCTTGTATGGTCCAATTGAGAACGTTACCGAGACGGTGTGCTTGATCTTCATGGACCCTTGGTCACTTAGCCATTGTATATGGTAGGGGTGCTTGTGTGGATGGAGGGTGGGGTTGAGCTTCTCACACAATTTCGTTCTTGCAAGATTGTGGCAACTCCCTCCATCGATGACAACTTTGATGGATTTCCCATTGATACCAGCACGTGTTTGAAAGATGTTTCATCTTTGGTCTTCATTCTCATTGACTTGAGTAGTTAAGACCCTTGTGACAACAAGCGATGGACTTGCGTCATGCTCACACACAAGTAGTTCTTGGTCTTCTTCCAAATGTTGCTTTGCCAAAACTTCCTTGACCCTTGCATCAAACTCATCTTCACTCAAGTATTCTTCATCGCCATTGTCGTGGATGAACAAAACTTTCTTGTTTCCACATGTGGCCGACTTGTGTCCTTTGCCTCCACACTTGTAGCATTCACCATTGAATGGTTGATCATCCATTGTGTGTTTTCCACTTGTGGGCGGTTTTCCTCGAGGGAGTGTTGGCTTGAAGGGAAGCTTGGTGGTACTTGATGATCTTCCATTTGGGGTTGTTGATGTAGTGGTTGGCGCTTGCTTGTAGGTGAAGTACATCTTTGGCTTGTTATACTTGATGTCCTCTTGCACTTGACGTTCGGCTTTTGTTGCTATGTGCACAAACTCAACTATGTTGTTGTACTTTTGGAACTAGGTGATGCGCTTGATTTGGTGGTTCAAGCCATTGAGAAAACGTGCCATTGTTTGCTTATCACGCTCTTCAATGTTTGCACGGATCATGTTGAGCTCCATTTGCTTTAAGTACTCTTCCACGGGCTTTGTCCCTTGACTAAGCGTTTGAAGCGTATTGAATAGGTCACGCGTGTAGTGCGAAGGAACAAAACGGGATCTCATATGATCCTTCATATCTTGCCAAGTGGTGATTGGAGGCTCTTCTTTTGCTTCACGAGCGAGTTGGACTTGTTCCCACCAAAGGAGGGCATACTCATCAAACTCGACGGATGCCATTGCCATCATCTTCTCATTCCTATAGTTGTGCATGCGGAAGATCTTGTCAACCATGTGATAAAGGGGGTTAACCTCTTGGGTGGCCCGATCTTCACGGATCTCGTGGTCAAAACGATGGGAAAGCGCTGGGAAAGGGAGAAGGTAGCGGAAGCGAACACACACCTCGCGAAGAACACGATGAACACACGCAAAACTCACACGATACAAGGCCGATTGCTCCCGAATGGTGGCCACCGATCCGATAGAATCCTCGCAAGGAAAGATCGGTCAATGTGCTCCCTCAAATCCACATCGGAGAGGGAAGAACACCTTGGAGAGGGTCTTGACAACTTGGAGACGAGACACCGAACTCCAAGGCCTTGTTCAACGATGGATGCGTGATGCAAAGTCCAATCGAGGTTGTTGACGATAGTCTGTCCCCTTGGTAAAGGGGATGGGGCAAAACTAGAGATTCCACAATGGGGGTTGTCTTTAGTCTATCATCTATGCCTAAGGGATACATGAGGGGTGGGGGCTCTATTTATAGGCCAGCCACTAAACAAGGGTAGTTTGGGGATAAACTAGGCGAATAGGTAAGTAAAGGGGAATACACGGGCTGTGGCCCAACTGGTGCGCACAGGCACAGACATGACCGGAAATACCGGACTCAGAACCGGTAGTACCGGTAATCACCGGTAGTACTGCTCTGGGACCGTTAGTACCGCTTGCGGTCCTGGAGCGACGGTTGGAGCCGTCAGTAGTGAGCGGTAGTAGGGGCGGTATTACCGCTGACCGGTAGTACCGGTTTCGACGACCGGTAGTACCGGTTTCAACGACCGGTAGTACCGCTTCGACCTGGCAGCTGCCGATCTATCTTCTTCCGTCTCCTCTTCCAAGCCTCCGTCTTGTCGGGCTTGATGTTCTGGGCTTCCTCCCTTGCCTCCGTAATGGTCGGTGTGAACCTATCATGCCTATGTGATGGAGTATGAAGTAGCATACCATTCAATAGGGTAGGAAGTGGGCTCGCATAGAGGAACAGATTCACTTTTGGAGTCCATGACAACTTGGCGTAAGTTGGAGACCTTGATGTAGTAACGACCGTAGGCCGGGATGCATCATCTCCCCCTCCCTTCAAAAAGAGTCGTCCTCGACTCTCCATGTTCATCACGAAGTAGAAGAGGTCGAAGGACATCCTTGATCCTGGGGTTCACCATATAGTCGTTCTCGGGAAGATTGACTTGGCAACACTTCAATGTTCCTTCCCCTTCCATGAAGCCTACAAAGCTCACGACAAAAGCGAAGCAACATTTAAAGCGTAGCCAATTCATGAACATTATAGCATGAGTCCTCAAGTAGAAGGAAGTCACCTTAGCGTGTAGAGATGTCTCGATGAAGGGTAGCCATAGGTAACTCTCTTTGGTTCTTCGTGTCAACACGTGGTTGGTAGAGGTTGACGTGTATGCACTTGTACCTTCACACAACAAAGACCAAGAAAAATATTTTCGTGCGTGATAGAGGAGCATGTCGAATGTGGCATGTCCATTCTTGTTCACAATGCTATTAGCACAATGCATGTATAGCAAATGGAATGCATATGCAAGGTCAAAGTGCATGGAAAACGTTTGAACATCCTCAAAATGTGGGAACTTAAAAACTCCATCTAACATAGTAGGTGGCACGCAAAGCAATTGACTAACATATATATCAACATCTTTGATGCAAGAATAGGAGAATTTGGCAAAAACACACGAGGACGCATATCCAAAACAAAAGCATTACGTGTGCAAACCAACCATTGGAAAGATAAATTGGTCAACATGTTGGATGTCACACACAAATCATCAAAAGCAAATCTCATGGGAATATGAGTATCCCAAACGGAAGCAAAAACAACATGTTTGGAAACAAACCAAATGAAAGAGCTAGTGGTCCTTTTGTTTGTTACAACAACAAGACGAGATAATTGAAAGCTCTCATGAAAATGCATGCTCTTAATGGCATTATGGTTGCACACAAAACATCGGAAAGAGAAATTGTTCAACATTTTTGTTGCAACACAAAAAAGCATCAATATCCAATAGGAAAGAAACATGAATGTCATAAGGTGAGATAATACCATCAACATGCTTGCAATCAAACCATAGGAAATAGCAAATTGCCAACATGAAAGATGCAAAGCATGCAAAAGGTATCAGAGCTGGGTTCGATCTTGAACTGATAGGGAAAAGGTGTCCGATCTTTCGATGAGATGGTGATAGTCAATTTGGTGGCATTCAGGCTTGACGATCCGACTACACCTGGAGGTTACCGATCCTACAAGAACATGATCAGCCTGACCAGCGAGGGTCTTAATTCCTACCTAAAATCGAGAACAAGTAAGAACTAATATTGCAATCAAAATATTGCGGATTAAGATGAAAGCTTTATTGAAAAGGTGGGATCCTGTATAGGTGCGAAGTACAAGAGGCCTCTGCGACGCTCGAGCCTTGGCGAAGTTGCTATGATGGCTAACTTAATGTCTAAACAAAAATCCGAGCCTATGGTGACGGCTATGGGGAGTATTTAAGGAGGAAAAGGTGGGGTTTTAGCCAGCCATAGAAGTGGTGGCCAAATCCAACCCTAGAAGTCCTTTTCCCCTCAAATACAGACTCTAAAAAGTGGCTATTTAAAATCCTGCGAAAATTACATGGGCCTGGCCAAAAATAAAGGTGTCGCGGCACCATATTAAGCTATGGACGAATTTGTGAAGTATTAATCTTGAATATTTCGTCCAAGCCTTCTTTCTTCATTATGGTGGCCTCAAAGTTCTGAAATCTTCATCCGTGGCATTCTCTTGAATCATCACATGCTTGCTGCTATCTCCATGCATGGCCATGCTCCAATGCTTGTCCCTCTCATCCATGCTTGGACCATCATTCCTAAGAGTAAGAAATACATCTGATTTAGGCAGCATCATATTGTCATGTATGTGAGGAATAGTTCCAAGAAACGAAAGTACTTGATAGTTAAGTTATTTGGCACGAGATCTTGTGATAGGTCCTTGTATGTGTGTAGCTCTCGGTACAACGGTTGTATCAATAGATGGGATTTCCACATCATGCTCCCCTTCTTGAATTGAAGTCGTCCTCGACGCAATCTCATTTCCTCACCAAAGTAAGGCTTCAAATCTGCAATGTTAAACGTAGGAATAACCGTACCAAAGTCTACAGGCAACTCAAGTTTATATGTATTATCGTTTATTTGCTCTAACACCTTAAAGGGACCAGCAGCGCGCGGCATTAACTTAGACTTGCATAAATCAGGAAAACGATCTTTACGCAAATGTAACCAAACAAGATCTCCAACATCAAACACAACATGCTTTCTCCCTTTATCCCCAGCAAGTTTATACTTAGCATTCATGTGTTCTATGTTATCTTTAGTAGTCCTATGCAAGTTTAATATCATTTCAGCGTGTTGTGTAGCCTCCAAATTATTTTGCACCAAAGAAGGTAAAGGCAATAAATCAATAGGTGCACGAGGAACAAAACCATACACGATCTCTGTTATGGGGTAACCCCTTGGGGTGGCCCGATCTTTCACGAATTCCACGAGAAACAAGGGGAAAGTGGTGGTCGAGGGAGGAAGGGGATGAAAACCACGAACACACACACACAAAACACGATACACGCCGAACCCGCACGCCGGTGGCAACCGGTCCAACATAATCCCTAGGATCGGTGTTGGGCGAATCTCTCTCTCCACGCCAACAACGGGGGACGAGGTGCTTGGTGAGATCTTGACGACTTGGGGGCGAGAAACCGAGAACCCAAGGCCTTGTACAACTTGAACGCACTAGGCAAGATCCAAGAGGAGGGTGGACAATAGGTGCTCCTTGGTAGGAGCATGCGACCAATAGATTAAAAGATCCTCAAGGGGTGTCTTAATCTATCATTATCCAAGTCTAGGGTTTACATATGAGGGGTGGGGCTATATATAGGCCAACCACATAAACAGGGGTAGTTCTGGAATAAAACTGGAAGTTTGGGGCGAAATTGGGGGTTACATGGGCCAGGCCCAAAAGGCTTTAACATGCCTGGCAACGGTCGGTCCAGAGAATCCGGTCTAGGGTCCGTAGACTCCGGTCTGGACCGGAGACTCCGGTCAATCTCCGGACCCGTCTCCGGAGGGGGCTTCTGGCTGTCCCGGGCTTGGGTCTCCGGTCTGGACCGAAGGAAGGTCCGGAGACTCCGGTGTAGGAGACCGGAGACTCCAGTCTACACCGGAGACTCCGGTGTGCAGAGCTCCAGCAGCTTCTTCTCATGGTCCTGCTTCCTTGGTGGCATGGTGGTGGTGTTGCTTCATATCTGAGGATACACAACGTAGATGCATGAAGTAGCAAGCCATCCAAAGGTAGACCAAAATCACATGAGGAAAGGAGCGAGTTAACCTTGGCTTGTAGGAGCTTGGCACGGGCGCGAGTCATTGGTCCACTTGGGGACTAGGTGTTTTAGATGAAGGTGCGTCCGTAGGACGGGCTGCATCAGCTCCCCCCCCCTTGGGAAAGAGTGGTCCTCGACTATTCAACCTTGTCAATGTCATCTTCGCCATGGTAGGGTGATAGGTCCTTGACATTGAATGTCGGGCTCACAAGATACTTGGATGTTGGGATATCTATGATGTAGGCGTTGTTGTTGATCCTCTTTAGCACTTTGAACGGTCCAGCACCTCTTGGCTTGAGTTTGGAGTCGCGGTCCTTGGGGAAGCGGTCTTTACTCAAGTGTATCCACACAAGGTCGCCTTCTTTGAAGATCACCTCTTTCTTGTTCTTGTTTAGCCTTGATGCTTGGCGAAGGACTTGTTTCTCGATCGTAGCTCTTGTGTCTTCATGGAGTTTCTTCATTGTTTGGGAACGCTTGACTATGTCCATATTGGCACGTTCATGAACCGGAAGTGGGAGGATATCGAGCGCGGTGAGAGGCTCGAAACCATAGACGATCATGAACGGGCTCCTCATGGTGGTGGAGAGCATGTCATAAGTCATGTCACGGCCAAAGTGACCCATAAGGCCTCCACCATGGTACTCTTGAAGAAGCAAAAGTTGGAGAGACGATTTCGGAATGCAAAGCTTGTTTTGTTTGAAAAGAAAACCCTTATGAAAATAGAAATCATCAATCCCTTTGTCTATTGAACATGTTGCAAAAATTGGTCCAAAGAAAGGGTCGGACGCGTACAAAGATTTGATGTCATCAAGACCCAATACATTTACTTTGAGTCGTGTAAGAAGGCTTGTGTTTTTGTGAGACAAGGCGTCCGCTACCACATTTTCTTTGCCCTTCTTGTATTTGACAATGTAAGGAAAAGACTCCATGAACTCAACCTATTTTGCGTGCCTTTTACTCAAGTTGGCTTGGCCCTTAAGATACTTCAACGACTCATGGTCGGAATGGATGATAAATTCTTTGGGCCAAAGATAGTGTTTCCACACTTGAAGAACTCGAACCAAGGCAAAAAGTTCTTTGTCATAAATGGGATAGTTGAGGCGTGCGCCATCAAGTTTCTCACTATGGTAAGCAATAGGACGCCCATTTTGCATAAGGACGCCACCAATGCCAATACCACTAGCGTCACATTCAATCTCAAAGGTTTTTGTGAAATCCGGTAATGCAAGAAGTGGTGCTTCGGTGAGCCTCTTTTTGAGGTCATCAAAAGCCTTCTGTTTTGCTTTTCCCCAAACGAACGTGACATTTTTCTTGGTCAATTCGTTGAGGGGGCAAGCAATGGTAGAAAAGTCTTTCACAAAGCGACGGTAAAAGCCAGCCAACCCATGAAAACTACGAAGTTCACTAACATTTGTAGGGATGGGCCAATCTCGTATGTCCTTGACTTTTGAGACGTCAACTTCAATGCCATTGGAAGATACAACAAAACCAAGGAAAATCAGCTTGTCTTTTGCAAAAGTGCACTTTGGGAGATTAGCATAAAGCTTTTCAGGACGGAGGATTTGAAGGACCTCCTTAACATGAGTAACATGCTCCTCTAGTGACTTGCTATAGACAAGGATGTCATCAAAGTAAACAACTACACTCTTCCCAATGAGAGATCGCAAAATGTGGTTCATAAGGCGCATGAAGGTAGATGGGGCATTAGATAAGCCAAAAGGCATAACCAACCATTCATAGAGACCAAGCTTGGTCTTGAAGGCGGTTTTCCACTCATCACCTTAGGCCATGCGAATTTGATGGTAACCACTACGAAGATCAATTTTCGAAAATATAGTGGCTCCACATAACTCATCAAGCATGTCATCGAGACGCGGTATAGGATGTCGATAACGCACGGTGATAGCATTGATTGGACGACAGTCCATGCATAACCGCAACGTATCATTCATTTTTGGAACTAGAATCACGGGGACCGCGCTTGGGCTAGTGCTTACTTGGATCAAACCTTTGGAGACGAGTTGATTGATTTGTCGTTCTATCTCCTTTGTCTCTTCTGGGTTCGTGCGATACGCGGAGCGGTTTGGGAGTGGGGCTCCGGGTATGAGGTCGATGCGGTGCTCGATTCCACGAAGAGGAGGTAGTCCATGAGGAAGCTCTTCAGGAAATACATCTTGGAATTCCTGCAAAACAGCCATCAAAGAAGGAGGAACATTTGTCAAGTCATTAGTTCCTTGCGCTAGTCCCTTGCATACAAGGACATAGTGCAATATGGATGGGTTGTTCCGCACTTCTCTCATCTCACTTTTGGTGGCAAGAAGAACACTCTTAGTTTTTCCACTCGAGTTTGGCTTGTCGCACTCACTCACTATAGTGTGGTTCTCTCGCTCACCACTCTTATCACAAAATGTTTTTGTGTATTGCGCCCTCGCTAAAGCCTTTGCATTGTCCGCAATTATTTGGCTAGGAGTCATTGGTTGCAACACACAAGTTTTGTCAAGCCATTTGAAGGTATAAGTGTTTGAGTGACCATCATGCAAAGCACGCTTGTCATGTTGCCACGGCCTTCCGAGCAACATATGGCAAACCGTCATTGGGACCACGTCACATTCCACCGTGTCCTTTTAGGGTCCAATTGAGAACGTTACCGAGACGGTGTGTTTGATCTTGACGGATCCTTGGTCACTTAGCCATTGTATATGGTAGGGGTGTTTATGCGGATGGAGGGTGAGGTTGAGTTTGTCACACAATTTCGTGCTTGCAAGATTGTGGCAACTCCCTCCATCGATGACAACTTTGATGGACCTCCCATTGATACCGGCACGAGTTTGGAAGATGTTTGATCATTGGTCTTCATTCTCATTTGCTTTAGTAGTTATGACCCTTGTGACCACAAGCGATGGACTTGCGTCATGCTCACACATCTTGGTCCTCTTCCAAATGTTGCCTTGCCATGGCTTCCTTGACCCTTGCATCAAACTCATCTTCACTCAAGTATTCTTCATCGCCGTTGTCATGGATGAACAAAACTTTCTTGTTTCCACATGCGTTACTTGTGCCCTTTGCCTCCACACTTGTAGCATTCACCATTGAATGGTTGCTCATATCTTGTGTATTTGCCACTTGGGGGCGGTTTTCCTTGAGGAAGTGTTGGCTTGAAGGGAAGCTTGGTGGTATTTGAGGAGCTTCCGCTTGGTGTTGTCGGAGTAGTGGTTGGAGCTTGCTTGTATGTGAAGTATGTCTTTGGCTTGTTGAACTTGATGTCCTCTTGCACTTGACGTTCGGCCTTTGATGCAATGTGCACAAGCTCAACCATGTTGTTGTACCATTGGAACTCGGTGATGCGCTTGATAGGATGGTTCAAGCCATTGAGGAAACGTGCCATTGTTTGCTCATCACGCTCTTCAATGTTGGCACGGATCATGTTGAGCTCCATTTGCTTGAAGTACTCTTCCACGGTCTTTGTTCCTTGACTAAGCGTTTGAAGCTTGTTGAAGAGGTCACGCGTGTAGTGTGAAGGAACAAATCAGGATCTCATATGAGCCTTCATATCTTGCCAAGTTGAGATTGGGGGCTCTTCTTTTGATTCACGAGCGAGTTGGACTTGTTCCCACCAAAGGTTGGCATATTCATCAAACTCGAGGGATGCCATGGCCATCATCTTCTCATTGCTAAAGTTGTGCATGCGGAAGATCTTGTCAACCTTGAGTTCCCATGAGAGGTATTCTTCGGGATCATTGGAACCGGTGAACTTGGGCATGGTGAACTTGAGCTTGCCGAAAGTTTCTTCCTCATTGCGGTTCCGGTTGCGACAGTTGCCATGATTGTGGCGGCCATCTTCATCATCCGAGCTCTCATGTCTTGCTTGTTGATGGTGGCGTTGCTCTTGCGGTTGTTGAGGTGCCGCGTTTGGTGGTGGAACTTGGTTTGGACGACGAACTTGGGGAGCTTGCTCTTGTTGTTGGCGCGGTTGAGGACGAGGAGGAGGTTGTTGGTCCTCACTGCAAGCTTGGGGAGCTTGCTCTTGTTCTTGTCGTGGTTGATGCCGAGGAGCATTATCTTGCGCCATGTGGCGAGGAGGACGTCGAGCCGCATGCGCAATGGGCTGCTCTCTTTCTTCTTGATGTGGAGGAGGCTCGTCATGAAGATCATGTTGACGACGTTGACGTTCATGTCGAGGAGGACGCCTTGGTGGATCTTCGAGTGATTCACGCCGCCGGCGAACTTGTTCCTCCGCTTCGGATGCTTCACTTGCTGTGGAAAGAACATGTCGATGGCGATGGGCTTGGTGGTCCATGTGAGGTTGTTCTTGTTGAAGCACAAGTCACTTTGTTGTGGCCGGTCTGCTTCACGTCTTGGAGGTCTTGCGGAGAGGTCACCATCATAGCTTGACGTTGCGGCGTGTCGCGGAGATGGTACCGCTTGAGAAGAGCTCATGGATTGAAGGATGGGTCCATCCCGGTGCCTTGAAGCGTGACGGCGAGGAGCACTTGATTCACTTGAGGAGTGCCGTGATGATCTTGAGTCTCGCGAGCGTGGCCTTTCTAACCCATCAATAAGGAATTGAAGCTTCTCATCCGTTGAGGCGAGGGCACGACCAAGAGCTTCATTTTGATGACCAAGGTTGTGTTGCATGGCATGCATTTGGCCTCGGACTTCCTCGAAGAGGTTGTCGATGTTCTTGAACTCCACTCGGGCTTCGCTAAATTGTTCATCTTGGCGCCGCTCAAGTGCTTCACAATGGTAGTTGAATTCTCCTCGGACCTTCCAATGGTCCCATCTTGTCATGTATGGATTGTCGTCCTCCGGAGGTGGTGGTGGTGGTTGGGACGGCTCGCCAGTCCTGTCCATGATGCAAAGCTGACAAGGGTTGTATATGGAGAGTAAAGGTGCGTAGAGTTAGCCTTTTACCTCACCTTGGGGATTATATCAAACCAATTGCCAAACAAAGGAGCGAACGGCGTGCAAAGGGAAATGGCAAAGAAACTCACACACAAAGGAGCTACAACTCTCAAAAGCTTTGGTGGATGGGTAGGATTGTGGGAAAACCAAAGAACCAACCGAATGCAAAGGATAGTCAAAAGTGGAGAAAATTCAACAACTCAAGTCAAAAGGAAATGGTCAACTCAAAAGGTGACGAGAACCTACGACTACACACACGCGTGGAGAAAAATGGGGTTAGCACGACTATGAAAGTGAGCACGAAAAGGCCTAACGAAGACTACGCTCGGGTGTCGTGCCAACACAAGGAGATACCACAACTCGTTTGAAGAGGGTAAGCAACGGATTTGTGCACTTGCCTTGGCGCGCTTCTTCCTCTCTCTTTTGCTTACAAGCTTGATGCTCTCTTTGTATTGGGAGACTATGTATCTTTCTATTTTCTTTTTCTTTTTCTCTTTTTTTTGATTCTTTTTCTCCCTTGTTATGCTACTATGTTAACTTTTGTATTTGCCCTCACACTCTCACTTTCCAATGGCAAGTGCACAATGCTTAGACAAACACAAAATGAGTTGCTCTCATAGGATAGGTACACACAAAGGAAGATATGGCTACAAGGGTTGACACAAGTTATACCTTAGTTGATGGTGATGATCTTGTGTCGATAGAGCGGGGAAGAGTTTGGGGTCCGTGGTGTCGAAGAGCGCGGCGATGTTGCGGAAGCTATCTGTTAGTTGGTGACACGCACACGGAACACAAACAACAAGTGGATAGATTAGCCAATGCAGAAAAGAGGAAAAATGGGCAAAACTGGCGTCCAGGGCCGGAGACTCCGGTCTTGGGCCGGAGACTCCGGTGTAGACCGGAGACTCCGGTGTTTAGGCCGGAGACTCCGGTGTGGGATGTCTGCTCGTGTTCTTGAGCGGAAATCCACGCCTAGAGTCCTCAAATCCGCGAAATATGGCCAAAATTGGGCTGTGAAACGCAGGCAAAAGATGAACCAACACCTTAGACAAGATTTGGTCGGATAAAAACCACCAATAACACTCCAAAACGACAGATCGATCCAAAGGAAAATTGGGGTTGTTTTGTGGAAATTTTCGAATTTATGGTGGATAGAAGAAAAATTGGGGGGAAATTCGTGATCAACCTTGCTCTTGATACCAAGATGTTATGGGGTAACCCCTTGGGGTGGCCCGATCTTTCACGAATTCCACGAGAAACGAGGGGAAAGCGGTGGTCGATGGAGGAAGGGGATGAAAACCACGAACATACGCACACAAAACACGATACACGCGGAACCCTCACGCCGGTGGCAACCGGTCCAACATAATCCCTAGGATAGGTGTTGGGCGAAGCTCTCTCTCCACGCCAACAACGGGGGACGAGGTGCTTGGTGAGATCTTGACGACTTGGGGGCGAGAAACCGAGAACCCAAGGCCTTGTACAACTTAAACGCACTAGGCAAGATCCAAGAGGAGGGTGGACAATAGGTGCTCCTTGGTAGGAGCATGAGACCAATAGATTAAAAGATCCTCAAGGGGTGTCTTAATCTATCATTATCCAAGTCTAGGGTTTACATATGAGGGGTGGGGCTATATATAGGCCAACCACATAAACAGGAGTAGTTCTGGAATAAAACTGGAAGTTTGGGGCGAAATTGGGGGTTACATGGGCCAGGCCCAAAAGGCTTTAACATGCCTGGCGACGGTCGGTCCGGAGACTCCGGTCTGGGGTCCGGAGACTCCGGTCTGGACCGGAGACTCCGGTCAATCTCCGGACCCGTCTCCGGAGGGGGCTTCTGGCTGTCCCAGGGATTGGGTCCCCGGTCTGGACTAGAGGGAGGTCCGGAGACTCCGGTTGAGGAGACTCCGGTCTACACCGGAGACTCCAGCGTGCAGAGCTCCAGCAGCTTCTTCTCCTGGTCCTTCTTCCTTGGTGGCTTGGTGTGGTGGTGTTGCTTCATATCTGAGGATACACAACGTAGATGCATGAAGTAGCAAGCCATCCAAAGGTAGACCAAAATCACATGAGGAAAGGAGCGAGTTAACCTTGGCTTGTAGGAGCTTGGCACGGGCGCGAGTCATTGGTCCACTTGGGGGACTAGGTGTTGTAGATGGAGGTGCGTCCGTAGGACGGGCTGCATCAATCTCAAACGGGCATATCTTTGTGGTAGAATGCAGCGAACGATTATAAGCAAATTCTATATGAGGTAAACACTCTTCCCATAATTTTAAATTCTTGATAGGGCAAAGGTGTCCGATCTTTCGATGAGATGGTGATAGTCGATTTGGTGCAGTTCGGGCTTGACGATCCGACTACACGTGTGAGCACGAGTGCCAATGCAATCGCTAGGCCAATCTCCTGGAGGTTACCGATCCTGCGGGAACACGATCAGCCTGACCGAGGGTCTTAATTCCTACCTGAAATCGAGAACAAGTAAGAACTAATATTGCAATCAAGATATTGCGGATTAAGATGAAAGCTTTATTGAAAAGGTGGGATCATGTATAGGTGCGAAGTACAAGAGGCCTCTGCGACGCTCGAGCCTTGGCGAAGTTGCTACGATGGCTAACTTAATTTCTAAACAAAATCCGAGTCTAGGGTGACGGCTATGGGGAGTATTTAAGGAGGAAAAGGTGGGGTTTCGGCCAGCCATGGAAGTGGTGGCCGAATCCAACCCTAGAAGTCATTTTCCCCTCAAATACGGACTCTAAAAAGTGGCTATTTAAAATCCTTCGAAAATTACATGGGCCTGGCCCAAAATAAAGGTGTCGCAGCACCATATTAAGCTATGGACGAATTCATGAAGTATTAATCTTGAATATTTTGTCCAAGCCTTCTTTCTTCATTATGGTGGTGATGCCGCCCAACACATGGCGTTCACCATTGGTCCACATCATGATATGCCGAACATCCCAATCAAGGTGAACTCCTTCCATCTTTTGCCTTCCCTTGGTCATTACTTGAATGTGATCCTACTTGAGCCAACTATCAATTGTATGACTAGGTCCATGACCGTGATGCCAAGCGGATGCGACAAGGATGAACCGGGAGCCAAGACCCCCAAGCATGAGGCCTGGAAGAGAAGATGCAAGAAGTTGCGGACGCCAGACCGGAGTCTCCGGCCATTACACCGGATTCTCCGGACCACAGCGGAGTTTCCGGACCGTCCTCCGGTCCGGACCCAGGAACCAATCCCGGGACAGCCAGAAGCCCCCTCCGGAGATGACACCTGAGATTGACCAGAGTCTCCGGTCCAGACCGGAGTCTCCGGACCCAACATCGGAGTCTCCGGCCTGCTCGACGCCAGGCATGTTAAGGCCTTTTGGGCCTGGCCCATGTAACGCCCAGAACTCCCTGTTTATGTCTATTTTGCCCCTAGCTCGTGGTTGTCCTATATATATGCCCCTACCCCCATATGTAAACCCTAGGATGGAATAGATGATGAGTTGAGACTCATGGCTTACCCTGGATGGGAACCCCCTCTCATTAGATTATCTGAGTTGTATCAAGGCCTTCTTAATTGAAGTCGTCAAGGCACTCTTCTAGTTCTTGATCTCTCCCATGTATGGATTCTAGTAGTGCTAGGTCTCTCCCCTTTGGGATTCTACTTGGTTGCTACTCTCTCCCTACGTGTGATTCTATCAAGAGCTTGCCAATCTCTCGCAAGGGATTCTACCTTTGGTCTCTCCCTTTGTGATTCTATTGGGTTGGTGGTTCGGGCCAATGAGAGCAAACCGATTTGGGTGTGGTGTGCGTTTGTATCTTCGATTTCCCTCTCGTGTTCATCGTGTTCTTCGCTCTCCCCCCCCCAAATCCCCTCGAATCTATGAAGATCGGGCCACAAAAGTGGTTGTAAGCCACATCATATGGTATCAAGAGCCTTTAGTTGACATGGATTCGAGTTTGTGTTGAGTTTCTAGCCACCAATTTTCTTTTTCTTGCCTAAATTCGAAAATTTCCACCAAAAATAGCCGTATTCATGATTTGGATCGATCTGGATTTTGAGAGAGTTTTGGTAGGTTTTGATCCATAGATCCGCTGCTATGCTCGTTGATCTACCTTCCTTTGCGTTCCCTTAGCCCAATTCCTTGATTTCCCCATCAATTTTGAGGTTTTGGTTCGAGTTTTTCCGCCCAAAACACGTCCCGTTCGAATTCTGGACGTCCTGGAATCTCCCGTACCGGAGTCTCTGGCCTAGACCGGAGTCTCCGGACTTTTTATGCTCCAGACCGGAGTCTCCACCCTGCCTGCAAACAGAAAATCTGCAACACTGTTTTGAGCACAACTTTTGTATTCGAACTCGGATTTTGGTGTTCTTTAGCTCGTTTCGAAGAGGAGAAGGAGCCCTACACCATCATCCACGTGTTCATGCTATCTACACCAACAAAAAAACTGTGATCAAGGGTGAAGATCATCGACGAAAGGTATATCATTTCCGCGATCTCCCCTACTTGTTTTCCTTTGAGAGCCACACCATCTTTGCGATAAAACAAGCACCTATTGAGACTAGTTCCTCATTTTATTGCTTGGGCTTTGCACATTTGATACCTTGTAGAATTCCGAGCAAAATTGGTGAGCGCTATCTCATATAGTTATCTTGTATAGTTGTTGGCACAAGGAAAAGCAAGTGAAAAAGAGAAAAAATATATAAAAAAATAGAGAAAAATACAAAATACAAAAAAAAGAAAAAGAAAGATACATGTGCCATATAGAATAGGAAGCGCAAGCTCGATGACAAACTTGTAGGTGGTACTTATTGTGCAAATCGTGTAGCCCTCCAATTTTTGTGCAATCGAACTAGCGTCTCTCCTTGTACTTGTGCGACATGAGCTTATAGTCTTCGCTAGGCCTTCATTTGGTTCTTAGCTCCCTTTTTCCGTCGCACAAGTCCCATTTATCCCACTGTGTGTGTTTCCTTGATCTTAATTTCTATCTTGTGGATCAACTTGTTTGCTTTGTGATCACCGTGGTTCTTTACTTTCCTTTACAAATCTTGGTTTCTGGTTGTTCCAATTTGCGTGCCACTTACCATACCTAAGCTCCTCATAAGTCGTGTGCGTTTGGTGTTTCTTGTGTTCATTGATACAACGCCACTTATCCTTTGTATTTGGTTTGCTCTTGGTCCATACCATTGATCCAATACTATCTACAAGGTGAGCCAAGGCGTAGCATCCTTGAATACAACTTCCACTATATTACACTTGGTCTTGTGAGCAACATGTATATGGACTCCGGAACCGATGAAGAGGAATCCATGATGAGCCACGGCAACGACGACTCCACAAGCATCGGTGACATGACGGAGCACTACACCGACATTGGCTCCGCATGCTTGGAGGACTTCGAGTACTACACCAACGACGACTCCCCAAGCATGGAGCACATGGAGCACCACGAGGACTTCGACTCCTCAAGCATGGAGGACAGTGACACTTCATCGCCTATGATGGCGACTCCCTCGTGAGATACAATGACTCCGTCCAGCACATGGAGACCGAGAACTTCCACACCATGCAAGAGAAGGCACATCTCCAAGAGGCCAACAAGGACAAGATCTTCAAGTCGCACCCTTCAAAAGGAACTACATACCATGAGGGTTGTCCATCAAGATACCCATCAAGTTTAAGAAGGTGCGACAACTCAACAAGTACCAATGCACATGAGCCAAGACAAGTGCATCGCCAACAACAAGAGCTCAAGAGCATCCATGCTATATGCGCTACAAGCTCAAGACGGCATACAAGTCCTCTCCGCCACGAGAACAAGAAAGAAAGATACCGTTCGCGCTACCAAGCTACATCGACAAAACAAGTTCGACATGAGGTGCCCAACTACAATAACATCTACGACACCACTTCTCCTCCGAGGACGATTACTACACAAGTTCCAAGACCCTCAAGAGAGAAGACCTCATATGACGTTGGCGCTACCTCACGAACAAAGAAGGCAAACAAGCAAACAAGACGTCACTCTCGCCATGAAGCTTCCAAAGGCAAGAACTTCCACGACAAAACTTCTTCAAGAAATCCCCCTACACAAGCTATAAGATCGTCAACAAATGAGAAGGACGCTATGGCTCTCTACTTCGCGAAGTTGGATGAACCAATCAAGATGTCCTCTCATGAAGTTGACGCTTTCAAGACATGGTGCCAAACCTTGGACAAGGGTTGCAAGGTGGAGGATGGTGAGCATGGGATTTTCCCTTCACCAAACGAGGCGCGTGGAGTTTACGAAACCGAGCCTATTCCCATATGCTTTAGTGATGATGTGGTACCAATCCCATGTGAGTTTGAGAGCCACTTAGCCCACTTGAGTGAGAGAAAAAGTGAGACGAGTGACTCCACCATATGTGAGATTGTGTGCTTCCACTTTGAGGACATGAGTGATACACCGAGTGAGTTGAGAGTGGTAGTTGATAGGGCAAGTGAGGCCATCCCAATTTATAACAACTTACCCTCTACCTCTAGTGTGTTTTCTCGTGATGTGTTAGGTACCTGGGAGCAAGAGACGCCAAGCTTGGATATTATGGCCCCCCTATCGAGAAGATGTACATGGTGGATGAAGTTGATGCCATCCCCATATATGATGAAGAAGTCATCCACATGGAAGTCACCCCTTGCACAACATCCACTTCAAATGAGAGGTACAACCAAGGTATAGATACGGGTGTTGTTGATGCCATGATCCCACTAGTGGACATGATGAATTGTGAGGATATGCATGTTATGGACTCTACTTGTGACATTTCATATGCATCATTCTTATTCCCATGTGATGCTTTGCCTTTGCATAATGTTGTTCATGTGGAATTATTTGAGTGTGATGATATTGCCATAGATGTGCCATGCTACAAATCTTTCTTTTATCCCACAATTGTTGCGACAAACTTGATAAACAATTGCTCTTTCCCTATGTTTGTTGGCAACCATACACATACTTTGGAAATGCTTGATCATTCATGTTTTTCATTGTCTTCCGCTGATGATTGCAATAATGCTCATATGGTTCATATTGAGATCGCCCCCATAGCTTTCTCAACCTTTGAAGATTTTGATACATGCCATGATAATTATATGTCCACCTTTTGCTTGCATAATCACCATGCCTTCTATGACATATTGTTTCATGCTAATGGTGATGTGCATAAGAGAAGACGCATCATGATGGATGATGTGTTTATCTATCACACACACGTTCTTCCGTTTATCTATGGTGTGTGTAGGTACCCATACTCCAATGTCAACCTCGATTGAGCACGAGTTGACAAAACGAGCTCTAGAGAGCATCCATCGAGACATAACGGGCACACCTCCTTCCTTACAAGATGATGATGTAGTATCGTCGAGGTCGACTCTTTTTCAAGAGGGGGGAGATGATGTCGCCCAACACATGGCGTTCACCATTGGTCCACATCATGATATGCCAAACATCCCAATCAAGGTGAACTCCTTCCATCTTTTGCCTTCCCTTGGTCATTACTTGAATGGGATCCTACTTGAGCCAACTATCAATTGTATGACTAGGTCAATGACCGTGATGCCAAGCGGATGCGACAAGGATGAACTGGGAGCCAAGACCCCCAAGCATGAGGCCTGGAAGAGAAGACGCAAGAAGTTGTGGACGCCAGACCGGAGTCTCCGGCCATCACACCGGATTCTCCGGACCACACCGGAGTTTCCGGACCGTCCTCCGGTCCGGACCCAGGAACCAATCCCGGGACAGCCAGAAGCCCCCTCCGGAGATGACACCGGAGATTGACCCAACACCGGAGTCTCCGGCCTGCTCGACGCCAGGCATGTTAAGGCCTTTTGGGCCTGGCCCATGTAACGCCCAGAACTCCCTATTTATGTCTATTTTGCCCCTAGCTCGTGGCTGGCCTATATATATGCCCCCACCCCCATATGTAAACCCTAGGATGGAATAGATGATGAGTTGAGACTCATGGCTTAGGACAAACCCTGGATGAGAACCCCCTCTCATTAGATTATCTATGAGTTGTATCAAGGCCTTCTTAATTGAAGTCGTCAAGGCGCTCTTCTAGTTCTTGATCTCTCCCATGTATTGATTCTAGTAGTGCTAGGTCTCTCCCCTTTGGGATTCTACTTGGTTGCTACTCTCTCCCTACGTGTGATTCTATCAAGAGCTTGCCAATCTCTCGCAAGGGATTCTACCTTTGGTCTCTCCCTTTGTGATTCTATTGTGTGGGTGGTTCGGGCCAATGAGAGGAAACCGATTTGGGTGTGGTGTGCGTTTGTATCTTCGATTTCCCTCTCGTGTTCATTGTGTCCTTCGCTCTCCCCCCCCAAATCCCCTCGAATCTATGAAGATCGGGCCACAAAAGTGGTTGTAAGCCACATCAGGTGGCCTCAAAGTTCTGAAATCTCCATCCGTGGCCTTCTCTTGGATCAAGTTCTGAAATCTCCATCAGTGGCCATGCTCCAATGCTTGTCCCTCTCATCCATGTTTGGTCCATCATTCCTAAGAGTAAGAAATACATCTGATTTAGGCAGCATCATATTCTCATGTATGTGAGGAATAGTTCCAAGAAACCAAAGTACCTGATAGTTAAGTTGTTTGGCACAAGATCTTGTGATGGGTCCTTGTATGTGTGTAGCTGTAGGTACAACGGTTGTATCAATAGAAGGGATGTCCACATCATGCTCCCCATCTTGAATTGAAGTCGTCCTTGACGCAATCTCATCTTCCTCACCAAAGTAAGGCTTTCAATCTGCAATGTTAAACGTAGGACTAACCGTACCAAAGTCTGCAGGCAACTCAAGTTTATATGCATTATCATTTATTTTCTCTAACAACTTAAAGGGACCAGCAGCATGCGGCATTAACTTAGACTTGCGTAAATCAGGAAAACGATCTATACACAAACGTAACCAAACAAGATCTCCAACATTAAACACAACATGCTTTCTCCCTTTATCCCTAGCAAGTTTATACTTAGCATTCATGTGTTCAATGTTATCTTTAGTAGTCTTATGCAAGTTTAATATCATTTCAGCGCGTTGTTTAGCATCCAAATTATTTTGCACCGAAGAAGGTAAAGGCAATAAATCAATAGGTGCACGAGGAACAAAACCATACACAATCTCAAATGGGCACATCTTTGTGGTAGAATGCAGCGAACAATTATAAGCAAACTCTATATGAGGTAAACACTCTTCCCATAATTTTAAGTTCTTCTTTAAAACAGCCCGCAACATAGTAGACAAAGTTCTATTTACTACTTCAGTTTGTCCATCAGTTTGGGGATGACATGTAGTACTAAACAGCAATTTAGTCCCCAACTTAGCCCATAAACATCTCCAAAAGTGGCTAAGAAATTTAGTATCACGATCAGAGACAACAGTATTTGGCACACCATGCAAACGAACAATTTCATGAAAGAACAAATCAGCAATATGCGCAACATCATCCGTTTTATGACAAGGAATAAAGTGTGCCATCTTAGAAAACCGATCCACAACAACAAAAATACTATCCCTCCCCTTCTGTGTTCGTGGCAATCCAAAAACAAAGTCCATAGAAATATCCTCCCAAGGAACACAAGGAACAGGAAGAGGCATATATAAACCATGTGGATTAAGGCGAGACTTAGCTTTATGACAAGTACTGCAGCGTACCACAAATCTCTCAACATCTCGACGCATACGTGGCCAAAAGAAGTGTGCAGCAAGAACATCCTCCGTCTTCTTGACACCAAAGTGTCCCATCAATCCTTCTCCATGCGCCTCCTGTAACAACAAAAGACGAACAGAGCTATCTGGAATGCATAGTTTGTTAGCATGGAACACAAATCCATCATTGAAGACGAACTTGTTCCAAGTCTACCATCTCTACAATTATGCAACACATCTTTAAATTCAGCATCATGCACATATTATTCCTTAATAGTTTTCAATCCAAATATTTTGAAGTCAAGTTGAGATAACAAACCAGGAATTAGATAAATTTGGTGCTCAATTCCTCTAATAGGAGGTAGTCCTGGTGGCAGCTCAGCGGGAAAAACGTCCTCATATTCCTGCAAAAGGTTAGCAACAACGGGTGGCAAAGAAGGAGGCATATCCTCAAATGAAAACAAAACCTCTTTGCAGATAATTGCATAACATTAAGTAGTGTTTACATCTAGTTCAGCAATATCAATTTTATTTGCAAGCATACATGGACTCTTCAAACGAATTTCAGTAGCATGTTTAGAATCAGATTTAGTGTTTTTTGGTGGTACGAAATCTGCAACAACAATCTGATTCTCACTTTTATTTTTCTCCTCAGTTTTAGCTCTACTAGCTCTAGCAAGATCATCTTTTAAAATCTGTTCGGGAGTCATAGATTTTAGAACATATGCATAAGATAATAGTGATTAGTTTTGCCATTATGAACAGATTCTCTATCAAATTGCCATGGTCTACCAAGTAACAAAGAACAAGCTTGCATAGGTACAACATCACAATCAACAAAATCAGAATATGTACCAATAGTAAAATGCACGCATACCGTTCTTGTTACCTTGATCTTGCGAGAACTCTCAAACCATTGGATGTAATATGAATGTGTGCGTTGTCTTGTTGGAAGTGCAAGATTTTCTACCATGTCAACACTAGCCAGATTATTACAACTCCCTCCATCAATGATGATCTATATAGCTCTTTCCTTGATAACACCACGTGTTTGGAACATGTTGTGGCGTTGATCTTGCTCAGATTTGCTTAATTGCACACTCAACACACGTTATGTAATTAAGCTCTTGTATTGATCAGCAGTTTCAGCTCCCATTACCTCTGTCTCTTGATGTGGACATCCCTACTATTGATACAACCGTTGTACCTACAGCAACACACATACAAGGACCCATCACAAGATCTCGTGCCAAACAACTTAACTATCAGGCACTTTCGTTTCTTGGAACTATTCCTCACATACATGAGAATATGATGCTGCCTAAATCAGATATATTTCTTACTCTTAGGAATGATGGAACAAGCATGGATGAGAGGGACAAGCATTGGAGCATGGCCACGCTGGAGATGGCAGCAAGCATGTGATGATCCAAGAGAAGGCCACGGATGAAGATTTCAGAACTTTGAGGCCGCCATAATGAAGAAAGAAGGCTTGGACGAAATATTCAAGATCAATACTTTACGAATTCGTCCATAGCTTAATATGGTGCTGCGACACCTTTATTTTGGGCCAGGCCCAAGTAATTTTCGCAGGATTTTAATTAGACACTTTTTAGAGTCCGTATTTGAGGGGAAAAAGACTTTTAGGGTTGGATTCGGCCACCACTTCCATGGCTGGCCAAAACCCCACCTTTTCGCCCTTAAATACTCCCCATAGCCGACCCCCTAGACTCGGATTTTGTTTAGACATTAAGTTAGCCATCGTAGCAACTTCGCCAAGGCTCGAGCGTTGCAGAGGCCTCTTGTACTTCGCACCTATTCAGGATCCCACCTTTTCAATAAAGCTTTCCTCTTAATCCGCAATATCTTGATTGCAATATTGGTTCTTACTTGTTCTCGATTTCAGGTAGGAATTAAGACCCTCGCTGGTCAGGCTGATCGTGTTCCCGCAGGATCGGTAACCTCCAGGAGATTGGCCTAGCGATTGCATTGGAGCTCGTGTTCGCACGTGTAGTGGGATCGTCAAGCCCGAACTCCACCAAATCGACTATCATCTTCTCATCGAAAGATCGGACTCCTTTGCCCTATCAAGTGGTATCACATTTCAGGTTGCTCGGTGAGATTTTACTATTTTTCGTAGATTAGATCTGTTTTTACCTATAACCCACAAAAAAGCCAAAAACACAGTTAGAGTTTAGATCCATCCCATAACCAATCTACGCCTCGCATTATCTTTTCAGTTTTTGCATTGTTGAATTTGTGTCTACATCGTCGCGACGAGTTGCTGGTCTTAGTGTCTCGTCCCTTAGAGTTTCGAGTTCTGATCATAGTAGTCACCGCCACACTCGCCGATCACCACCACCATATTCCGCCACCATATTCCGCCGCCATATACCCCGCCACCATAAACCCTACTACTCCGCCACCGCCTTCCTACCGCGACACATATCCAATCAGTTTTCCTACCGCGATACGAGTCCAAGTAGAGTTATTGTTTCCTAGTTATTTCCTTTTACTCTCCTTCTTTGTTGTTTCCGTGTTAAGCTAAAGTCTGTGTCGAGCTAAGAGTCTGGTCGTAACTCCAGAAGGAGAGCAAAAAAAAAAGTCTGGAACCGCCTCCGAATTTTTTCTGGCTATACTAGTTTTCGACCCCGGGGATCACTTTTCTCCATCGGCCGTTATAGCGATATTTTTTTGGCGCCGGCGCGCTTTCCGGAGCAAAATAAAAAATTTCAAAAAAAAATTCTGGGGCTAACCTATTTTTAGACCCCGTAGATCAGTTCTAGACACTCGGCATCATAGTGATTTTCTGCATCTCGGTTCGCTTTTCAGGGTGCTATATCATCATACATTGCTTGTTGTGTCGCGTCGTGACATCGTTGGTGATCTAGGCTCGTGTCTCTAGTACGGTCTAGCCTAGGACCAGCACAGTACCGTCGTTGAGCATTCTTTCAACTTTTGCATTGCTGTTTGATAATTGCTAACCCCCCTTGCTAAGCCTTCCCAGAGCTCCACAGATATTCTCCACGTGCGGTGTCTCGACTCCTGGTAATCGCTTGGTTCAATGTCTGGATCCACTGATCCTCGCGGTTGCACATCGCCTTTTCCTGCTGTTTGGTAAGACCTTGTAAGAGCTTCGTATATTGCTTGACGGATTACGCGTGACTTCCACCATCTTTCCGTACTATATACCTGTGCTTTTTAAGGACTAACCATGACACATACTTCGCGGAACCCTGCCACAATGACGAACGAAGAACTACATGACCACTTCTCCGCGCTCTTGGTCAATCACGCTGAAGACGTGGATACGCGCCTAGGGGAGTTTGACACCAAGCTCACCAACGCCGTGGACAAGATCGATGGACTCGAGAAACCCTTCAACGCCAAGCTTGACGTTCGGTTCAAGGAGCTTTTGAACCGATTGCCCGCACCCGCACCCGCACCCACACATGGCGCACGGCGCATTCCGATCACGGGTCGGACTGCTGGTTCGGCTGCCGCCGCACCCCCGGCGGCTACCGCTGCGGCTGACGCACCTCAGACTTCCGCCGCGGCTGCTGCTGCGACATTGGGGACGGACGACAGGTACTACTACGACCCCGACGACGATGACCTGTTTGACGAGGAGGTTGAACAACCTCCACAGGTTCCTGTTGGCTGTCCCCGACATTACTACCGCAACGCTCGACCACCGGTACGTGATGATGATCATGTTGCAAAGCTTAAATTAAATATTCCATCTTTTGAGGGTAAATATAATCCTGATGCATATCTTACATGGGAGATGGAAGTAGAACAACGTTTTGCATGCTTAAAATATCCTGAGAATATGCGTGTTAGTGCTGCTACATGTGAATTACTAAATTTGCTTCCCTTTGGTGGTCTGAGTATTGTCGTTTAAATCCTACTACTATTCCTAGTACTTGGACTGCTTTAAAAACTGCTATGCGTGTTCGTTTTGTACCTCCCACTTATCAACGTGATTTACTAAAGAATCTGACACGTTTAGAGCAAGGGAAAATTCTGTAGAAGAGTATTATCAGGAATTGCAAACGGGGATGGTTCGGTGTGGTCTTGTTGAATCTAATGAACAAATGCTTGCACATTTCTTTGGTGGATTAAACAAGGACATTCAGCACATCTTAGATTATAAGGAATATAATTCTCTCACTCGTTTGTTTCATCTTGCTTGCAAAGCTGAACGTGAAGTGCAGGATCGCCAAATACCATGGAGGAGGACTAATAATTCTACAGGTCGCACATCCACTTGGACATCCCGAAAATTAGCGCCTCCTCGTGATTCGCCTCCAGCTACTACCACATCCAAGGCCACCACAAGATTTCCAGCTGCTCCTCCACCATCATCCAATGCTCCTGATCGTAGTGCATCTTCTATGGCTTCCACGGGTAAGACAAAGGATATACAATGCCGCAAGTGCTGGGGTTTTGGTCATATTGAGAGACAGTGCACAACACAACGTGTGATGATGGTGCGAGAAGATGGTCAATATGATTCAGCGAGTGACTTTGATGAAGATACACTAGCCCTTATTTCTGCTCGAGATGGAGACAATTCTGATGCTGATGAAGAGACAGAGGTAATGGGAGCTGAAGCTGCTGATCAATACAAGAGCTTAATTACACAACGTGTGTTGAGTGTGCAATTGAGCAAATATGAGCAAGATCAATGCCACAACCTGTTCCAAACACGTGGTGTTGTCAAGGAAAGAGCTATACGGATCATCATTGATGGAGGGAGTTGTAATAATCTGGCCAGTGTTGACATGGTAGAGAAGCTTGCGCTTCCAACAAGACAACGCCCACATTCATATTACATCCAATGGTTTGAGAGTTCTCGTGAGATCAAGGTAACAAGAACGGTACGCGTGCATTTTAATATTGGTACATATTCTGATTTTGTTGATTGTGATGTTGTACCTATGCAAGCTTGTTCTTTGTTACTTGGTAGACCATGGCAATTTGATAGAGAATCTGTTCATAATGGCAAAACTAATCACTATTCTCTTATGCATGATGGAAAGAAAATTGGTCTAAAACCTATGACTCCCGAACAGATTTTAAAAGATGATCTTGCTAGAGCTAGTAGAGCTAAAACTGAGGAGAAAAATAAAAGTGAGAATCAGATTGTTGCTGCAGATTTTATACCACCAAAGAACACTAAATCTGATTCTAAACATGCTACTAAAATTCGTTTGAAGAGTCCATGTATGCTTGCAAATAAAATTGATATTGCTGAACTAGATGTAAACAATACTCAATGTTATGCAATTGTCTGCAAAGAGGTTTTGTTTCCATTTGTGGATATGCCTCCTTCTTTGCCACCCGCTATTGCTAACCTTTTGCAGGAATATGAGGACGTCTTTCCCGCTGAGCTGCCACCAGGACTACCTCCTATTAGAGGAATTGAGCACCAAATTGATCTAATTCCTGGTGCCACGTTGCCCAACCGCGCGCCATATAGAACCAATCTAGAGTAGACAAAGGAGATACAACGCCAAATTCAGGAACTACTCGACAGAGATCATATTCGTGAATCCCTTAGCCCCTGTGTTGTTCCTATTATTTTGGTACCTAAGAAAGATGGTTCTTCGCACATGTGTACTGATTGTAGAGCTATCAATAATATTACTATTCGATATCGTCATCCTATTCCACGTTTAGATGACATGCTTGATGAATTGCGTGGCTCTACCATGTTTTCTAAAGTTGATTTGCGTAGTGGTTACCACCAGATTCGTATGAAATTAGGAGATGAATGGAAAACAACATTTAAAACTAAGTTCGGTTTATATGAGTGGTTAGTAATGCCATTTGGTTTAACTAATGCACCTAGCACTTTCATGAGATTAATAAACGAAGTTTTACGTGCTTTTGTTGGACGTTTTGTGGTAGTCTACTTTGATGATATTCTGATTTATAGCAAATCTTTAGAGGATCATTTGGACCATTTACGTGTTGTTTTTAATTCTTTACGTGATGCACATTTGTTTGGTAACCTTGAGACGTGCACCTTTTGCATCAGTCGAGTTGCGTTTCTTGGCTATGTTGTTACATCACAGGTTATTGAAGTGGATCCAGCCAAGATTGAAGCTATTGAGAATTGGCCGCAGCCCAAGACGGTCACACAAGTGAGGAGTTTTCTTGGCCTCGCTGGTTTTTATAGGCGCTTTGTGAAATACTTTGGATCAATTGTCGCGCCGCTGAATGAGCTTACCAAGAAGGATGTGCCCTTTGTTTGGGGTGATGCACAACAACGGGCCTTCGTCATATTGAAAGATAAGCTAACACATGCTCCCTTACTCCAACTTCCTGATTTTACTAAGACTTTTGAGCTTGAATGTGATGCTAGTGGAATTGGTTTGGGAGGGGTGTTATTACAAGAGGGAAAACCTGTTGCATATTTTAGTGAGAAATTGAGTGGGGCTAGTCTGAACTATTCTACTTATGATAAAGAATTATATGCGTTGGTTCGGACATTAGAAACTTGGCAACATTATCTATGGCCTAAAGAATTTGTTATACATTCTGATCATGAATCTTTGAAGCATATTCGTAGTTAAGCTAAGTTGAATCGTCGTCATGCAAAGTGGGTTGAATTTATTGAGTCTTTTCCTTATGTTATCAAACACAAAAAGGGTAAAGATAATATTATTGCTGATGCTTTGTCGTGCCGTTATACTTTGTTATCTCAACTTGACTTCAAAATATTTGGATTAGAAACTATTAAGGAACAATATGTGCATGATGCTGAATTTCAAGATGTGTTGCAGAATTGTAGAGATGGTAGAACATGGAACAAGTTCGTCTTCAATGATGGATTTGTGTTCCGTGCTAACAAACTATGCATTCCAGATAGTTCTGTTCGTCTTTTGTTGTTACAGGAGGCACATGGAGGAGGATTGATGGGACACTTTGGTGTCAAGAAGACGGAGGATGTTCTTGCTGCACACTTCATTTGGCCACGTATGCGTCGAGATGTTGAGAGATTTGTGGCACGCTGCACTACTTGTCAAAAAGCTAAGTCTCGCCTTAATCCACATGGTTTATATATGCCTCTTCCTGTTCCTAGTGTTCCTTGGGAGGATATTTCTATGGACTTTGTTTTGGGATTGCCACGAACACAGAAGGGGAGGGATAGTATTTTTGTTGTTGTGGATCGGTTTTCTAAGATGGCACACTTTATTCCTTGTCATAAAACGGATGATGCTGCGCAAATTGCTGATTTGTTCTTTCGTGAAATTGTTCGTTTGCATGGTGTGCCAAATACTATTGTCTCTGATCATGATACTAAATTTCTTAGCCACTTTTGGAGATGTTTATTGGCTAAGTGGGGGACTAAATTGCTCTTTAGTACTACATGTCATCCCCAAACTGATGGTCAAACTGAAGTAGTAAATAGAACTTTGATAAGGGGTGGCCCGATCTTCTCGTTGAGCACGGCGTAGATGATGGTGGAGGTAATGGAGATAACTTGTGGGATGCTGTGAATCACCGGCTGTTCCCCCGCTGCCAATGCAACAGATCTCAACCCAGATGGTATTCGCAACTTCACACACTTGCGCACGTAGCCGCTGACCACGAAGCGGTTTGCAATCTACCAATTCCCAATGGAACAGCAGAAAACACGAAGACTTTCAGTAGCAAACTCCAGATCGAATCAAAGTGGAGGTATGGTAGATATTCCTGATCGAATCAAAGAGGAACATATAATTTCAGATGAATGCTTGCAGCAGTTCAACGAAACAAGTATTGGTTTAATCTTAACGTGGTCTAACCCTAATTGTGACGGCTGCTAGGGAATATATAAGTGCTGGGGCGTCCTCCCCACTAAACGGGCCTAAAAACAGCCATAACTTGGCCCAAACTGACTCGGTTCGACTCAAACTGATACATACCGACCCATAGATGGATTCGGTCTAATTGGCACGCAGGCCAAACGTCGTGGAACACCTCAAACATGTATTTCTGGGTGCTCCTCATCCCTTTCTTGATCATACGTGATTCCCTCATTGTCTCCTAGTGCGCCTGCCTCCCTCTCCTCCCTCGCGCACTTGCTGATATTGGAAATCAGTGCTTGTTCTTCCTGTTGCCACTCTCCTTCTTCTCCACGTGCAACGCTTGTGTTATCAACAAACCTGATCATACAAAGATGCATAGACTTAGGCAGTATAAAGTTCTCATCAATTGAAATATCAGATTCAATTAAGAGTGAATTCACCTGTTGGCCTAGTAGCTTTGCACGTGCCCTTGTCATTGGTCCAATTCTGATTTCATTGGACTTGTCTTGTGCAACAACATCATCATCATCATTGGGGGATAATGGTAAAGGACTAGAGATATCCTCATCATCCTCCCCCCCTTCAAAAGGCGTCGACCCCGACGCTCCAAGGTCTTCTCCATCATATGGCGTCAAATCAGCAACATTGAATGAATTACTGACGCCAAACTCATCAATAGGAAGATCAATCTTGTACGCATTATCATTTATCTTGGCAAGCACTTTATATGGACCAGCACCTCTTGGCTGCAACTTGGACTTGCGCTGTTGTGGAAATCTGTCTTTGCGAAAATGCACCCATACCATGTCACCTGGTTGGAACAACACCTCCTTTCTATTCTTATTAACACGATCAGCGGTGTACTTGCCCTTCTTCTCAATTGCTTCCTTTGTCTTCTCATGTATCTTCTTCACAAAATCTGCCCTCTTGGATGCCTCCATGTTAACTCTCTCTTGAAGTGGAAGAGGCAGCAAATCAAGTGGGGTAATTGGTTTAAAACCATAGACCACTTCAAACGGACAAAGCTGCGTTGTTGAGTGGACCGCCCTGTTATATGCAAACTCCACATGCGGCAAACAGTCCTCCCACACACGCAGGTTCTTCTTGATCATCGATCGCAGCAACGTTGAAAGTGTGCGATTTACCACCTCCGTTTGACCATCAGTTTGGGGATGACAAGTGGTACTGAATAGTAACTTTGTTCCCAGTTTTCCCCAAAGTGTCTTCCAAAAATAGCTCATAAACTTCACATCCCGGTCAGAAACAATCGTCTTTGGTACTCCATGTAAGCGTACGATGTCCCTGAAAAACAGATTAGCAACATGCGACGCATCGTCGCTTTTGTGGCAGGCAATAAAATGTGCCATCTTAGAAAAACGATCAACTACCACAAAAACTGAATCATGTCCTCGCCTGGTTCGAGGTAGTCCTAACACAAAATCCATGCTGATATCTTCCCATGGTGTAGTAGGAGCAGGAAGAGGAGTATACAAACCGTGAGGCTTCAGTTTTGATTTGGACTTGTTGCAAGTAATGCAACGCTTCACAAATCTGTCCACATCACGCCTCATCTTAGGCCAATAAAAGTGATCAGCGAGCATGAGCAAAGTCTTCTCTCGTCCAAAGTGACCCATTAAACCACCGGCATGTGATTCCTGCAACAATAGCAAACGCACGGACGATTCTGGAACACACAGTTTGTTAGCTCGAAACAAAAAGCCATCATGTATATGGTATTTTTCCCATGCTTTCCCATTAGTACACAAACCATATGGTGCTGCAAAATCATGATCGGTAGCATATAAAGCACGCAAACTCTCTAAACCAGGAACCTTTACATCTAAGTGTGTCAACAACATATTTTTCCTAGATAGAGCATCAGCAACAACATTATCTTTACCCTTCTTATGCTTAATGATGTATGGGAAAGACTCAATGAATTCAACCCACTTAGCAAGACGTCTATGCAGGTTGGATTGAGCTTTTAAATATTTCAAAGCCTCATGATCAGAATGTATGATAAATTCTTTTGGCCACAAATAATGTTGCCAAACTTCAAGAACTCTAACAAGCGCATACAATTCTTTGTCATACACAGGATAATTTAACCGTGCACCACTCAATTTCTCAGAAAAATATGCAATTGGTTTACCCTCTTGCATCAGCACACCTCCAATACCAATGCCACTAGCATCACATTCAATCTCAAAGTGTTTATTAAAATCAGGAAGTGCAAGTAATGGTGCAGTAGTTAACAAACGTTTCAGTTCATCAAAAGCATGATCTTGGGCTGGGCCCCAAACAAATTCAACACCTTTCTTAGTAAGTTCATTCAAAGGGGCAGCAATAGTACTAAAATCTTTCACAAAACGCCTATAGAAACCAGCAAGACCGTGAAAGCTTCGTACTTGACTAACATTCATAGGAGTAGGCCAATTTTGTATAGCTTCAATTTTAGATGCATCTACCTCAACTCCATGTTTAGAAACAACATATCCCAGAAATATGACCTTATCTTTGCAAAATGTGCACTTATCAAGATTGCCATAAAGCTTATTATCACGCAACACTTGCAAAACTTGTCGGATATGAGCACTATGTTCAGATTCATTGCGGCTGTAAATTAAGATATCATCAAAGTACACAACCACAAACTTGCCAATGAAATGCCTTAAAACATGGTTCATCAATCGCATGAAAGTACTAGGTGCATTAGTTAACCCAAAAGGCATTACTAACCACTCATATAATCCGAACTTAGTTTTAAAGGCTGTCTTCCACTCATCCCCTTCTTTCATCCTAATTTGATGATAACCACTACGCAAATCAATTTTAGAGAAAATAGCAGCACCACTCAGTTCATCCAGCATATCCTCTAAGCGTGGAATAGGATGGCGATACCGAATAGTGATGTTATTAATAGCTCTACAATCTACACACATGCGCCATGTACCATCTTTCTTAGGAACTAAAATAACAGGAATAGCACAAGGACTTAGGCTCACACGAATATACCCTTTGTCGAGAAGTTCTTGCACTTGCTTCTGAATTTCCTTCGTTTCTTCGGGGTTGGTGCGGTAGGGGGCTCGATTAGGCAACGATGCTCCTGGTATAAAATCAATTTGATGCTCAATACCTCGCACTGGTGGCAAACCTGCAGGTACCTCGCTTGGAAACACGTCGCTAAATTCCTGTAATACATCAGAAACACCAAGAGAGATAGGGGTCATGTCGTTAGAAACTAAAATTTCACCCTTGTACATAAGCACAAGTGGAACAGCAGTAGGATCCTCACGAAACTCTCTCAGATCAGATTTGGTGGCTAACATTACTAAGGAATGCACTCCCTCACCTTTCTTTTTGCCACTCATATTTGGCTTGTGGCTCTCACTCACCGAAGGTGTAGTCTCTCGTCTATCTACTCTCTCAGTTTCTTTCTCCCGATTCACTGCAATCTTTTGACGAGATTCATTTATAATATGTTGTGGTGTCATGGGCCGCAAAGTAATGTCTCTACCATGCCAATTCAAATGATATGTGTTGGCTCTCCCATTGTGGTGCACATTGCGATCATATTGCCATGGGCGGCCTAACAACAAATGACACACGGTCATAGGAACCACATCAAATTCAATGGTATCTTTATATGGTCCAATCTGAAATTCCACACGCACCATGTAGCTAACCTTCATCTCTCCATTATCACTCAGCCACTGAATATAATATGGATTGGGGTGCGGTAAATACTTCAGTTTCAGCTTGGCACAAAGCTCTTTACTAGCCAAATTGCGACAGCTACCACCATCAACTATCACTTTGCACGCCTTGCCAGGACCAACAACAGCCTTTGTTTGGAACAAATTGCATCGCTGATTTTCAGAGCTAGGCGTAACATTCAGGACTTTCTGTGAGCAAACAATGGTGGGATAGTGAGTCGCATATGCATCAATAGGACCATCACTGGAATAGCCGTCATCATCCAAAGCTTCAGACTCAGGATCAGCATCATCACCGGTTTCATACTCGTTGTCCTCATTAATCAGCATCACTTTCTTGTTAGGACAATCCTTCCTAAGGTGACCCAAACCACCACATGTGTGACAAGCCATGTCCCGGTTTCTTGCAGTAGATGAAGATGAACCAGTACCACTAGCTGCAGGTTGTGCTATTTTCTTTGCATTCGAAACAACAGTATCTGACCTGTTCGATGACGAAGCACGAAAACCTGAATTGGTACTTTGCGGGGGTACGCTACCAGCCGGTCGAGGTGTGAAACGACCACTAGCTGGAGAAGAACGAGCTTTATATTTGGCTTCTTCAGCCAACTGAGCTTCAGCTTCACGTGCATGATGTAATAGATCATTCATATCATGATATTGGTGATGCCGAACAATGCGCTTGATATTATATGTCAAACCTGAGAGGAAATGCTGCAAGGTTTGTTCAGACTCTTCACGTACTCTAGCACGCTGCATAATCAACTCCATCTCCTGATAATAATCATCAACACTCTTCGTGCCTTGCTTCAAATTCTGCAGTTTATCATAGAGAGAACGAATGTAGTTGCGCGGAATAAATCTGTCACGCATCACTTGCTTCATAGTTCTCCATGTAATAATTGGGGGTCACCTTCTTCTTGCCTTGTACGCACAAGATTATCCCACCAACGCAAAGCATACCCATCAAATTCAGAAGATGCTAACTTGATTTTTCTATCCTCGGTGTATTCATGCAAACGCCATAATTTCTCTATCTTCAGCTCCCATATAAGATACTCTTCAACATCATTAGAGCCCTCAAACTTGGGAAGAGAAAATTTTGGTTTTCCTAGCCCATCCTCTTGCTGAACCTCAGGATTAGCAACATGAGGACGTGCACCGAAAGGAGCAAAGCCACGGCCATGAGGTATATCAGCACCTCTTCCTCTATTGCCACGGCCTCCATTGCCACGGCCTGCCGGATGTCCAGCAGGAGCAGCTGCATCATCATCAAAATTTCCATGATTGTCACCATGAATACTTGCATCACCCTCTTCCTCCTCAGCAGTGTGTTGCTGATTGTGCTGAAGATCAACAGTTGCTTGCAACGTAGTCATAGCTCGTGTTAAATCAGTGAGAGAACGCTGAATTGCAGTCATCGTGTCTTGAGTGGTGGCAGCCGTTTCTTTTGCCTCTTTAAGTTCTAAATTAATAACACGCACATCTTCGTGTATATTGGTAACAGCAACATCTATCTGACGTGTCAAGTGATCTCGCAAGGCTTCATATTCATTCCAATGCACCACAGCAGTAGGATCCTTTTTCATCTGCACATTAACACTCTCAGACATGATTAGTAGGTTAGTGTAAACAAAACTAGGTGTATGGTGGAACTCTCACAACTCACTCGAAACTGAAAGAAAACAATGTATCTTACCGTTCCAAAGTGAATTAGGATAGCTTACCAACTTGTATGAGCAGAACGTGCACGGATGTGACGAAGCGAATACCGAGGGAAAGATTATCACACGGCAACTAGGGGTATGTAGTGGAGCTTGGTATGGATACCTAACAACACCAATTCAGAAATCCTAGTGCTGACCGTATGACAAAGACCCACGGAAACACACACAGTGGAGATAAATGGGGCAATTGCAACTCTAAAAAGGAGCTCAAAAGTAAGGTATATCGGAGTAATGCTCGTGTTGCAATGCACAAGGAGAGACGCTAGCAATGACTCAACAAAACGGGCACCAGATTGCTAAACTAAGCAGCCCGAAGAGCACTAAGCATGCTAGTCTCGTAGGATAGTTCTAGACACCAATAAAGGCTTACTAAGGCTCACAAAGATAGGAATGCTATGTGGACACAGTAACAAAAAAGGAGAAAAAGTTTTTTTTTTTGCTGGCTTGCTCACGCACAAGCTCAGACTTGTCTCAGCTCTGGCGAGAGCAACCGACGCGGTGTTTTTTTTTTTTTTTTTTTTTTTTAGCTCGCTCACGTACGAGCTCAGAATCGTCTCAGGTCCGGCGAGAGGCAGCGACGCGTGGGAATTTTTTTTTTTTTCGCTCGCTCACGTACGAGCTGAGAAACGTCTCAGGTCCGGCGAGAGGCAGCGACGCGCGGGATTTTTTTTTTTTTCTAAAATAGATCTAGCAACTCTAAAACTCCAGAACACGACGAACAGTCTAGAAACAGTCTAAAACTCCGATTACGAGACAAACTTTGACGAAAACTAGACAAAAACTAGACAAAAACTATGACTCAGATTTAGAAGAAAGGTTACACAAAAATACTACGATCAGCAACTAGAACTCACGAACGGTGTTATCTAGTCTATGGCAATACACTATGAACCCTAATATTTTTGTGTGGCTTTTTCTGTATAGGACTAAAACAACTAATCTATGGGGATGAATTGCTCACCGAGTAAACCTGAGAATCTGATACCAAGATGATAAGGGGTGGCCCGATCTTCTCGTTGAGCACGGCGTAGATGATGGTGGAGGTAATGGAGATAACTTGTGGGATGCTGTGAATCACCGGCTGTTCCCCCGCTGCCAATGCAACAGATCTCAACCCAGATGGTATTCGCAACTTCACACACTTGCGCACGTAGCCGCTGACCACGAAGCGGTTTGCAATCTACCAATTCCCAATGGAACAGCAGAAAACACGAAGACTTTCAGTAGCAAACTCCAGATCGAATCAAAGTGGAGGTATGGTAGATATTCCTGATCGAATCAAAGAGGAACATATAATTTCAGATGAATGCTTGCAGCAGTTCAACGAAACAAGTATTGGTTTAATCTAAACGTGGTCTAACCCTAATTGTGACGGCTGCTAGGGAATATATAAGTGCTGGGGCGTCTTCCCCACTAAACGGGCCTAAAAACAGCCATAACTTGGCCCAAACTGACTCGGTTCGACTCAAACTGATACATACCGACCCATAGATGGATTCGGTCTAATTGGCACGCAGGCCAAACGTCGTGGAACACCTCAAACATGTATTTCTGGGTGCTTCTCATCCCTTTCTTGATCATACGTGATTCCCTCATTGTCTCCTAGTGCGCCTGCCTCCCTCTCCTCCCTCGCGCACTTGCTGATATTGGAAATCAGTGCTTGTTCTTCCTGTTGCCACTCTCCTTCTTCTCCACGTGCAACGCTTGTGTTATCAACAAACCTGATCATACAAAGATGCATAGACTTAGGCAGTATAAAGTTCTCATCAATTGAAATATCAGATTCAATTAAGAGTGAATTCACCTGTTGGCCTAGTAGCTTTGCACGTGCCCTTGTCATTGGTCCAATTCTGATTTCATTGGACTTGTCTTGTGCAACAACATCATCATCATCATTGGGGGATAATGGTAAAGGACTAGAGATATCCTCATCAAACTTTGTCTACTATGTTGCGGGCTGTTTTAAAGAAGAACTTAAAATTGTGGGAAGAGTGTTTACCTCATATAGAATTTGCTTATAATCATTCGCTGCATTCTACCACAAAGATGTGCCCATTTGAGATTGTGTATGGTTTTGTTCCTCGTGCACCTATTGATTTATTGCCTTTACCTTCTTCGATGCAACATAATTTGGATGCTACACAACGCGCTGAAATGATATTAAACTTGCATAAGACTACTAAAGATAACATTGAACACATGAATGCTAAGTATAAAATTGCTGGGGATAAAGGGAGAAAGCATGTTGTGTTTGATGTTGGCGATCTTGTTTGGTTACATTTGCGTAAAGATCGTTTTCCTGATTTACGCAAGTCTAAGTTAATGCCACGTGATGCTGGTCCCTTTAAGGTGTTAGAGAAAATAAATGATAATGCATATAAACTTGAGTTGCCTGCAAACTTTGGTACGGTTAGTCCTACGTTTAACATTGCAGATTTGAAGCCTTACTTTGGTGAGGAAGATGAGATTGCGTCGAGGACGACTTCAATTCAAGAAGGGGAGCATGATGTGGACATCGCTTCTATTGATACAACCGTTGTACCTACAGCAACACACATACAAGGACCCATCACAAGATCTCGTGCCAAACAACTTAACTATCAGGTACTTTTGTTTTTTGGACCTATTCCTGACATACATGAGAATATGATGCTGCCTAAATCAGATATATTTCTTACTCTTAGGAATGATGGACCAAGCATGGATGAGAGGGACAAGCATTGGAGCATGTCCATGCATGGAGATGGCAGCAAGCATGTGATGATCCAAGAGAAGGCCACGGATGAAGATTTCAGAACTTTGAGGCCGCCATAATGAAGAAAGAAGGCTTGGACGAAATATTCAAGATCAATACTTTACGAATTCGTCCATAGCTTAATATGGTGCTGCGACACCTTTATTTTGGGCCAGGCCCATGTAATTTTCGCAGGATTTTAATTAGCCACTTTTTAGAGTCTGTATTTGAGGGGAAAAGGACTTTTAGGGTTGGATTCGGCCACCACTTCCATTGCTGGCCGAAACCCCACCTTTTCGCCCTTAAATACTCCCCATAGCCGACCCCCTAGACTCGGATTTTGTTTAGACATTAAGTTAGCCATCGTAGCAACTTCGCCAAGTCTCGAGCGTCGCAGAGGCCTCTTGTTCTTCGCACCTATTCAGGATACCACCTTTTCAATAAAGCTTTCCTCTTAATCCGCAATATCTTGATTGCAATATTGGTTCTTACTTGTTCTCGATTTCAGGTAGGAATTAAGACCCTCGTTGGTCAGGTTGATCGTGTTCACGCAGGATCGGCAACCTCCAGGAGATTGGCCTAGCGATTGCATTGGCGCTCGTGCTCGCACGTGTAGTCGGATCGTCAAGCCCGAACTCCACCAAATCGATTATCTCCATCTCATCGAAAGATCGGACACCTTTGCCCTATCAGAAATCGCAAAGAAACTCTATTAGGGGTGACCCCTTGGGGAGGCCCGATCTTTCACGAATCCTGTGGAAATCGAGACGGAGGTGAGGGGATGAGGAGGGGGGTGAAATCCACGAACTCACATGCGAAGAACTCGATGAACACACACACGAAAACACGATACAATTCGATATCTCACATCGGTGGCAACCGGTCCAACACAATCCCTATGATCGGCATTGGGCAAGACACTCTCCCACGGCCAACAACGGGGGTGAGAGGCTTGATGAGATCTTGACTACTTGGAGACGAGACACCGAACTCCAAGGACTTGTACAACTTGAACGCATGAGGCAAAATCCAAGAGGCGGGGGGGGGGGGGATAATTGGTGCTCCTTGTCAAGGATCATGAGACTAGTAATTTATAGATCCTCAAGGGGTGTCTTCAATTACAATTATCCAAGTCTAGGGTTTACAATAGAGGGTGGGGCTATTTATAGGCCAGCCGGATAAACATGGGTAGTTTGGGTATGAAAAGGTAAAGTTTAGGCGAAATAAGGGATTACACGGGCCAAGCCCAAAAGTTGACTTGAATCTAGGCTTTCCGGCGAGGGGTCCGGCGGAGCTGGAGTTGGTGCCGGAAATCCCGGTGGTGGCCGGTGTTTCCGGTCGCGAACCGGAAAGCCTTACAGAACATGTTTTCGGTCATTGCTGGGGGATTTCGGTCGTTTCCGGGATTGTCGGCGAGGGGGTCGGTCGACCAGGCCTACCGCTGGAAGTTTCGGCGAGGGAGCCGGTTCGCCGAGCCTGGCGTCGGTTTGCTCTAGTGTGTCTGCTCGTGCTGCCTTTGGTCCCTCCCTTGACGATGCTTCATTGGGTTCATAGCTGAGGATGCACAAAGTATGGGCATGAAGTAGCAAGCCATCCAAGGGTGTATCAAAATCACACGAGGAGAGGAGCGAGTTAACCTTAGCTTGTAGGAGCTTGGCTCGAGCGCGGGTCATTGGTCCACTTGGGGGACTAGTATGCGGAGATGTAGAAGTGTCCATAGGACGGGCTGCATCAGCTCCCCCCTTGGGAAAGAGTCGTCCTCGACTCTTCAACCTTCTCAACTTCATCTTCTCCATGGAATGGCGAAAGGTCATTGACATTGAACGTCGGGCTCATAAGGTACTTTGATGTTGGGATGTTGATGATGTAGGCATTGTTGTTGATCCTCTTGAGTACTTTGAATGGTCCATCACCTCTTGGCTTGAGCTTGGAGTCGCGATCCTTGGGGAAGCGGTCTTTGCTCAAGTGTATCCACACAAGGTCGCCCTCTTCGAAGATCATCTCTTTCTTGTTCTTGTTTAGTGATGTAGCCCGACCTACGGTCGTTACCACATCATGGTCTCCAACTTACGCCAAGTCGTCATGGACTCCAAAGGTGAATCCGTTCCTCTATGCGAGCCCCCTTCCTAACCTATTGAATGGTATGCTACTTCATACTCCATCACATATGCATGATAGGTTCACGCCGACCAGTACGGAGGCAAGGGAGGAAGCCCGGAACATCAAGCCCGACAAGACAGAGGCTTGGAAGAGGAGACGGAAGAAGACAAATCGCCAAATCCTCTCTGTCTCCAGCGGTACTACCGGATCTGGCGACCGGTACTACCGGCCAGCGGTACTACCGCCACTACTACCGCCCCATACAGACGACGCCAACAGAAGTCCCAGGACTGCAAGCGGTACTACCGGATCTAGACCCGGTACTACCGGTCAGCGGTACTACCAGACCCAAGTCCGGTACTACCGGTCCTGTGTGCCTGCGCGCACCTGTTGGGCCTTCGGCCCATGTACCCCTCTAGCTCGTCCAAACCCTAGTTTTATCCCTAAACTACCCCTGTTTATGTGGTTGGCCTATAAATAGAGCCCCCACCCCTCATGTATCCCTTAGGCATAGATGATAGACTAAAGACAACCCCCTTGTGTGGAATCTCTAGTTTTGCCTCATCCCCTTTACCAAGGGGACCGACTATCGTCACCAACCTCGATTGGACTTTGCATCACGCATCCATCAATGAACAAGGCCCTGGAGTTCGATGTCTCGTCTCCAAGTTGTGAAGACCCTCCCCAAGGTGTTCTTCCCTCTCCGATGTGGATTTGAGGGAGCACGTTGAACGATCTTTCCTTGCGAGGATTCTATCGGACCGGTGGTTGCCGTTCGGGAGCAATCGGCGTTGTATCGTGTGTGTTTTGCGTGTGTTCATCGTGTTCTACGCGAGGTGTGTGTTCGCTTCCGCTACCTTCTCCCTTTCCCCTCGCTATCCCATTGATTTGACCACGAGATCCGTGAAGATAGGGCACCCAAGAGGTTAACCCCTCCATCATCTGGTATCAGTAGCTTTTGGTTGCCACGGATTTCTCATCGATTTGGTATTTTCCCCATAAATTCAAAAAATCCACCAAAAATAGCCCCAATTCGTGTTTTGGATCGATCTGTGATTTGAGTGCGTTTTGGTAGGTTTTGATCCGTGGATTACTTGCTAAACTTGTTGATCTAGCTTCCTTTGTGTTCCCATAGCCTAATTCCTTGATTTCCCCCGTCGATTTGGTGTTTTTCTTGAAGATTTTCCGCCCAAATCACCCCAAAATCGTGAAACCGGGAGTTTCTGGACCCAGCGGTACTATCGGGCTTAAATCTGGTACTACCGCCCTTTTCCGGTACTACCGGGTCCAAAAATCCGGTACTACCGCCCAGGACAGAAAGAAAACAGCAGGTTTCCAGATTTTAGCCTCTCACCGTTTTTAGCATAACTTTTGCATTCGAACTCGGATTTTGGTGTTCTTTAGCTCGTTTCGAAGAGGAGAAGAAGCTCTACATTATCATCCACGTTGTTCATGCTATCTACTCCATCCAAATTCCGTGATCAAGGCGGAATCCAACAATAAAGGGTGAAGATCATCCACGAAAGGTATAAACATTCCGTGACTTCTCCCCACTTGCATTCCTTTGTGAACCCCACTATCTTTGCAAGCAACAAACACCTATTGAGACTAGTTCCTCTTATGATTTCTTGGGATATGCACATTTGATACCTTGTAGATTCCGAGCAAACATTGTGAGCGTTATCTCATATAGTTATCTTGTATAGTTGTTGGCACAAGGAAGAGGCAAGTGAGAAAGAAAAATAAAGAAAGAAAAAGAAAAAGAGAAAGAGAAAAAAAATAGAAAAAGAAAATGAAAGAAATATACATGTGCCTCATAGAATAGGAAGCGCAAGCTCGATGAACATCATATATGTGGTACTTATTGTGCATATCTTGTAGCCCACCAATCTTGTGCAATCGAACTAGCTTCTCTCCTTGTACTTGTGTGACACGAGCTTATAGTCTTCGCTAGGTAATCATTTGGTTCTTAGCTCACTTTCTCCGTCGCACAAGTCCTATTTATCCCACCGTGTGTGTTTCCTTGTAAATATTTCCTATCTTGTGGATTAACTTGTTTGCTTTGTGATCATTGTGGTTCTTTACTTGCCATTACAACATCTTGATTTCGGATTGGTTCTTGACATGCCACTTTCCATACCTATCCACCATAGGCCTTGTGTGTGTTTGTTTTTTGGTTCGTAGTTGGTTTTGGTGTTCCGCGTGAGCTTCACTTTGCTTGGTTTATTGCTCTCAAGTGTGGCCACTTGCACGATACGATCTTCCAAGGTAAAGTAAGGTTTGACGTTGTATCTCTACCTCCCACTACCACTTCCATATACACCGCTTGGTCTTATGCATCATGTCTAGGGACTCCGGAACCGAGGATGATATCTATGAAGAATCCATGATGAGCCACCATGACTACGACTCCACAAGTATAGAGGACATGACGGAGCACTACACCTACGATGACTCCACATGCACGGAAGACATGGAGCTCTACCTCGACAATGGCTCCTCATGCATGGAGGATATGGAGCACTACACCGACAATGGCTGCACATGCTTGGGTGATATGGAGTACTACACCAACAATTACTCCCCAAGCATGGACGACTTCGAGTGCGACATCGACGACGCCTCGCCGAGCATGGAGGACACGGAGAACTTCATCGAGTTTGGTGGCTCCTCCATGAGCCACGAAGAATTCCTCCACCGTGTGGAGATGGAAGCCTACAACGCCAAGCAAGAAGAGGCGCATCATCAAGATTCCATGACCTTCAAGGCCAAGCGTGCCACACCAAAGGGCACCACCTACTTCAATGATCCACCTCCAAGGCGACAAGTGCCACCACCTAGATGGCGTCAAGCGCCACCATCTCCAAGGAGCCAAGCTCCATCACCTCCAAGGCGTCAAGATCCACCATCTCCAAGGCGCCAAGCTACATCACCTCCAAGGCGCCAAGCTCCAACTCCTATCCAAACAAGAGTGGCGACCAAACATCATATGCATCAAGAGGCGCCACGAAACAAGACTCTTCATCGACAAACATCCTCTCATGAGCATCGCCACCATAACGAGGATACAAGACATCGTCAAAGGCATCTTTGCCATAAAGACGAAGAATTCATGATGAGCACCAACCATAATGCCCAAGCAAGCTCAAGAAGGCACCACAAGCACAAGAAGAGTGCCAACGCAAATGATGTAACACCGCGGTTCTGAAAAGACCGTGGCTTCTATGTGACATGCCAATCCCTGGATCGGTTCATTGCCCCACAATAGAATGAGATGAATAACATAGCAAAATATCCGTGTATCTTAAATAACGAAGATCCAGAGAACCATTATTACAATAAAAGCTTAGCTCGAGGCTAGCTCAAATTATTCAGGTAGCAACATAAATAAAGTAAATCCTCCATTCTTCAAATTGCCCACAAGTGAACAAGTGCCGAGTTGAGTACCATGGCCTATATCGATTACTCAGAATCGGAATATCCTGCAACATAAGACGTAGCAGCCCCGAAGGGTCAATACATGGAATGTATGGAAAGTAGAGCTAGTAATGGAGACAATAGTACTAACATCTACATGCATATTTGGCAAGTGGAGCTGTGTCTGGCTTGCATTTGCAAAAACATTTGTCCTACTTTCATAAACAGTTTTGATTTTCTTTGAAAAGATCCCAATTAAGTTAACCCAACAATATTAAAACAATTATGAAATTAGAATGAGCGAGAAACATGTCATGGAATCAATATCAAGCAACTCAGTTGTCCATAACCGGGGACACGGCTAATCGATTAGATTATACACCCTGCAGGGGTTAGTACACTTTACCCATGTGACTTGGCCAGCCCAGCTCGTACCATCACTCTCATTTTGGGTGATGATAGGGAGAAGACCAAGAAGAGACTGTTCGGGAAGTAGCACCCCAATCCCGACGCGCACCGGTCCAACCTACCAAAATTCTACATCTCTGGATACGCGGGTTCGGGTTACCACAACCTACTAAGTCCAACCAACCGCCCATTTCATTATTGGCATATGGTTGTACACGTAAGCTACACAATAAAGAAGCCAATCAATTTCTCTCGATACCTGGGTGCCTTTCCGCAATGAAACCACCAAAAATTATCAATATCATCACACCCAGGAGATTCATTGATTAAGTTGTTTTAGTTTTCACAAACCAATACTTTTAGAAACAAGTCTCAATGATGTAACCCAGCCCTCGTTCATCATAGCATGGCTAAGCACATCTACCAACGGTGGTTCATCTACAAGGAAAGCCCTACCACATAATAGGACATAGCATAGCGATAATATCATCCTACACATGCGTCTACAAAATACACGACAATGCATAGAAAATAGTAGGACGATATCATGAACAAAGTAGCATCTACTTGCCTTGGTTGTAGCGGTCGGAAGAACAATCCACACACGAGCAAGCGTTGCACTCGTCACAATCTACATGACACAATTGCAATCATAAACAAACAATTCCACAAGCATATGCAACAAAGATGATGCATGAAGGTATGCAAGGCAAGCGAATTGGTGCTACAGCTGCATCACATATTCCTATTCAATAATACTACTGATTGCATGCATGGAAAATAGTTTTAGCGCTAAGAAAACTATTACGCAAAAGTAATGCTCAAAACTAGAGCTAGAACTCAAATAATTCACTACCGGTAGTATTCTATTTGTAAAATCTTGGGAAAATTCTACCGCATAGGCATAGCTAATTAGAAACAGTACCAACTGGAATTACTCAAAAAGTAATTATAGAACTCCCCGAGTAATTAAAACACTGCAGAAAGCCACTAGACAGTTTCTGCAGAAGTTTTTACTGTAAGCCTATATTTTTAATTCAGAATGAGATTCCCCTCGTTCCACTGAATCCAGGGACATATCATACGCGATTTTTGGAGCTACGGATCTTTTCCTACGAATTAATTACTCCAAAAAGGCCATTAACTCATTTGATTAAACTGTACTAAATCTTGTTGCAAAAGTCTGAACCAAAGGTACAGAAAGATTCTACACGACTTACTGAATCTACACATATTTTATTTGCAATTTTTGGCCCAGCGGTTTAATTTCTACGCAATTTACAAGTTTCTACCGAAATCTGTCAACTAAAACGATTAAAGAAATACCCAGTCAACTGTGTCTGTTGACTGGTCAACGCGGCTGCTGGCTGGGTGCTGACTGGGCGTATGACTAGTCAACGCCTAGGTACTGACCGGTCAACGGCCGATCTGGATCGCTGATCTGAGATCTAATGGTGGCTGCAGACTCACCGGAGACAAACGGCGGCGAACTCGGGGTGACGGCGGCGATCGGTTCCGGCGACGGTGGTTACCTGCGCGAGAGGGAGATGGTCAGCGCGCGGATCAAGACGGTCAACGCGACGACGGCGGCGGCACGGTGGCACGGCGCGCGAGGCGAGGTGCGAGGCGCGCGGGGCGGTGCGTGTGAGGGCGCGCAGGCGCGCAGCAGCGGCTCGGCTGGCGCGGCAGCAGCAGCGAGCAGCAGCGGCGGCGCGCGGCAGGCGATGGGGCAGGCGCTGCGCGCGGGAGGCGGCCGGCGCGGGAAAAGGAGGAGGAGGCGGTGGCGGTACCTGCGGCGGCGCACGGGGTCCGAGGCGGCGGCACACGGAGGCCGAGGCGGGTGGCGGCTCGTGGTCCAGGAGGCGGCGGCTGGGTGCGAGGTTCGAAGCGGGGCGGGGCGATCGAGGCGGGCAGGGAGGCGGGGCCCGAGCTTTAAGTGGGGCCCTCTTGCGGGGTCCTACGCCGATACGGCGCGCGGTTGGAAACGGACACGGAAATCGGCCCGATTTTCTACCTTTTAATAAAACGGCCGTAGCTTTTCCGCACGAGCTTCGAATCAAGCGATTCTTGCTCCTACAGTTTTGTAAAATCGAGGGGAACAATCTAGGGACAAGGGTTGAGTGAAACCGCTAGGATACAGGGGTGGACTACACTAGTCCTACTAATGCCTCCCGCAGGAGCCTCGGAGTAGATTAGAAAAGGATTTTGAAAATAGCGTTTCGCCGATTCTTTTCAATCGATGGTTTTGCGTGGAAAAGTATGATGCAATGATATGAATGATATGCAGAACCAAATCTAAAATTTGGGATGTGACAAATGATCACCGTCGTGAGTGTCATGTGGACGACCAAGTGCGCCACCTACATCAACCATCGGCAAGGCACGCCAATGACCTCCGTCGACACCATCATAGGGCACCTTCAACTACTCGTGCCACCACCACAATGGCACCAAGAGAAAGCCTTCCTCCACGCCATCAAGCTTCAACGCCTACGCTTGACTTCCACGACCTCGCGAACGAGGAAAATATAAACCTCTACTTCGCCAAGTTGGATAGCATGAGCCTACCTCCACCACTACTACGAGATGGCCACAAGACGGTCGAGCATGGTATTTTCCCTTCGACCATGCAGGAGAGCGATGATGCTCACCTTATGGCATCCAACCTTGAAGGCGCCAAGGTCAAGAATGGTGAGCATGGGATTTTCCCTTCACCAAAGGAGGCGCATGGAGTTGAGGAAACTGAGCCTATCCCCATATGCTTGAGTGATGACGTGGTACTAATCCCATGTGAGTATGAGAGCCACTTAGCCCACTTGAGTGAGAACAAGAGTGACATGAGTGAATCCACCTTATGTGAGATTGAATGCTTCCACTTGGAGGGCATGAGTGATACTCCTAGTGAGTTGAGAGTGGTAGTTGATAGGTCAAGTGAGACCATTTCGATTTCTAACAACTTACCCTCTACCTCTAGTGTGTTCTCTTGTGTTGTGCTAGGTTCCATGGATGAAGAAGAGCCAAGCCATGAAGCAATGATGCCTCAATTGGAAAAGATGTACATGGTGCATGAAGATGATGCTATGTCATGGCTACATCAAGAAGACGAAGTCGTCCACAAGGAGGCCACTACTTCCACAACACCCACTTCATATGAGAGGTATGACCAAGGTAACAATAAGGGTGTTGATGATGCCATGATCCCACTAGTGGATAGGATGAATTGTGAGTATATGCATACTATGGATGATACTTGTGACATTACATATGCTTCATCCACTTTCCCATGTGATGATTTGCCTTTGCAAAATTTTGATCATGTGGAATCGTTTGATTGCGATATCATGAGCGATACTCCTAGTGAGTTGCGAGTAGTAGTTGATAGGTCAAGTAAGATCATTTTGATTTCTAACAACTTACCCTCTACCTCTAGTGTGTTCTCTTGTGTTGTGCTAGGTTCCATGGATGAAGACGCGCCAAGCCATGAAGCAATGATGCCTCAGTTGGAAAATATGTACATGGAGCATGAAGATGATGCTACGCCATGGATACATCAAGAATATGAAGTCGTCCACAAGGAGACCACTACTTCCACAACACCCACTTCATATGAGAGGTATGACCAAGGTAACAATAAGGGTGTTGATGATGCCATGATCCCACTAGTGGACATGATGAATTGTGAGGATATGCATGTTATGGATGATACTTGTGACATTACATATGCTTCACTCATATTCCCATGTGATGCTTTGCCTTTGCATAATATTAATCATGTGGAATTTTTTGATTGCGAAATCATTGCCATAAACATGCCATGCTATGCATCTTGTGTGTATCCTCCAATTGCTTTGGACTTGCCTTGTCATGCTAGTCATTCAATTTCTCTCGTTGCTTGTGATAAGATGAATGCTTGCTATTTCACTTGTTTTGCTTGCAACAATATTTATCATATGCGTTATGATGAGATGGCCCCCATAGCTTTCTCAATTTTTGGAGATTTTGATGATTGCCATGATAAGCATGTTCCCCACTTGCATACTCACCATGCATCTATTTCATACTTGAATGACATTAATGGTGATGTGCACAAGAAGAGATACGTCATGATGGATGATGTGTATCTCTACCATGCACACACGTTCTTCCTTTTACATATGATGTGTGTAGGTACCCGCACGAGAATGTCAACCTCGGTTGAGCACGAGTTGAAAAAAAGAGCTCTAGAGAGCATCCTACAAGTGAGTTCAAGATCGAACCCAGCTCTGATACCTTTTGCATGCTTTGCATCTTTCATGTTGGCAAATTGTTCTTTCCTATGGTTTTCTTGCAAGCATGTTAATGGTATTATCTTCCCTTGTGACATTCATGTTTCTTCCCTTTTAGATAATGATGCTTTGTGTGTTGCAACAAAAATGTTGAACAATTTACCTTTCCGATGTTTTGTGTGCAACCACAATTCCATTAAGAACATGTATTGTCATGAGAGCTTCCAAGAATCTCGTCTTGTTGTTGCAACAAACATAAGGACCACTTGCTCTTTCATTTGGTTTGTTTGCAAACACGTTACTTTGGCTTCCGCTTGGGATACTCATATTCCCATGATATTTGCTATCGATGATTTGTGTGTGACATCCAACATGTCGAACAATTTCTCTTTCCAATGGATGGTTGGCACACATAATGAGGTTGTTTTGGACATTCTTCCTTTTGTGTTCTTGCCAAATTCTCCAAGCTTTGCATCAAACATGTTGATAAAATTTATATTTGATTGCTTTGAGTGACACAGTAAGATGTTCTATGGAGTTTTTGAGTTCCCACATTTGGATGATTTTGCAACGACTTCCATGCACTTTGACCTTGCATATGCATCCCATTGCTATACTTGAGTTGTGCTAATCGTGTTGTGAACAAGAATGGACATGCCACAAATGACATGCTCCTCTATCACACACAAACATATGTTGCTTGGTCTTTGTTGTATGAAGGTACAAATGCATACACGTCAACCTCTATGGACTATATGTTGACAAGAAGAACCGAAGAGAGTTACCTATGGCTACCCTTCATCGAGCTATCTCTACAAGCTAAGGTGACTTCCTTCTACTTGAGGACTCATGCTATAATCTTCATGAATTGGCTACGCTTTGAGTGTTGCTTCGCTTTTGTCGTGAGATTTATAGGCGTCATGGAAGGTGAAGGAACATTGAAGTGTTGTCAAGTCAATCTTCCCGAGGACGACTATATGGTGAACCCCAGGATCAAGAAGGTCTCTCGACCGCTTCTAATTTGTGATGAGCATGTAGAGTCGAGGACGACTCTTTTTGAAGGGGGCGAGCTGATGTAGCCCGACCTACGGTCGTTACCACATCTTGGTCTCCAACTTATGCCAAGTCGTCATGGACTCCAAAGGTGAATCCGTTCCTCTATGCCAGACCCCTTCCTACCCTATTGAATGGTATGCTACTTCATACTCCGTCACATATACATGATAGGTTCACACCGACCAGTACGGAGGCAAGGGAGGAAGCCCGGAACATCAAGCCCGACAAGACAGAGGCTTGGAAGAGGAGACGGAAGAAGACAGATCGCCAAATGCTCTCTGTCTCCAGCGGTACTACCGGATCTGGCGACCGGTACTACCGGCCAGCGGTACTACCGCCCACTACTACCGCCCCATACAGACGACGCCAACAGAAGTCCCAGGACTGCAAGCGGTACTACCGGATCTGGACCTGGTACTACCGGTCAGCGATACTACCGGACCCAAGTCCGGTACTACCGGTCATGTGTGCCTGCGCGCACCTATTGGGCCTTCGGCCCATGTACCCCTCTAGCTCGTCCAAACCCTAGTTTTATCCCTAAACTACCCTTGTTTATGTGGTTGGCCCATAAATAGAGCCCCCACCCCTCATGTATCCCTTAGGCATAGATGATAGACTAAAGACAACCCCCTTGTGTGGAATCTCTAGTTTTGCCTCATCCCCTTTACCAAGGGGACCGACTATCGTCACCAACCTTGATTGGACTTTGCATCACGCATCCATCGTTGAACAAGGCCTTGGAGTTCGATTTCTCGTCTCCAAGTTGTCAATACCCTCCCCAAGGTGTTCTTCCCTCTCCGATGTGGATTTGAGGGAGCACGTTGACCGATCTTTCCTTGCGAGGATTCTATCGTACCGGTGGCCGCCGTTCGGGAGCAATCGGCCTTGTATCGTGTGAGTTTTGCATGTGTTCATCGTGTTCTTCGCGAGGTGTGTGTTCTCTTCCGCTAGCTTCTCCCTTTCCCCTCGCTCTCCCATCGATTTGACCACGAGATCCGTAGAGATCTGGCACCCAGGAGGTTAACCCCTCCATCATTTAGCCTTGATGCTTGGCGAAGAACTTGCTGCTCGATCGTAGCTTTTGTGTCTTCATGGAGTTTTTTCATTGCTTGGGCACGCTTGTTGACGTCCATGTGGGTGCGGTCGTGGAGAGGGAGAGGTAGTATGTCAAGCGCGGTGAGAGGCTCGAATCCATAGACGATCATGAACTGGATCATCATGGTGGTGGAGTGCTTTGCGTGATTGTAGGCGAACTCGGCGTGTAGGATACATTCCTCCCAATCTTTAAGATTCTTCTTTATCAACACGTAGAGAAGTGTGTGAAGGCTTTGGTTGACGACCTCGGTTTGGCCACCGGTTTGAGGATGAGAGGTGGACGAGAATAGGAGCTTGATGCCGATCTTGTCCATGAGTGTCTTCCAAAAGTAGCTCATGAATTTGACGTTGCGGTCGGAGACAATTGTTCGAGGCACTCCATGAAGGCGGATTATTTCCCTGAAAAACAGATTGGCGACATGTGAAGCATCATCGGTCTTATGGCACAGAATGAAGTGTGCCATTTTTAAAAACGATCCACTACAACAAATATAGAATCGTGACCATGTAGAGACATAGGCAAACCTAACACAAAGTCCATGCTAATGTCCGACCAAGGTGCAGAAGGAATAGGCAATGGCATATAAGGACCAAAAGGGTTAGACTTAGACTTAGCTTGGGCACATGTAGTGCAACGTTGCACGTGGCGCTCCACGTCGCGCTTCATCTTGGGCCAATAGTAGTGAGTGAAGAGCACGTCTGATAGGCCAAAGGTGTCCGATATTTCGATGAGATGGTGATAGTCGATTTGGTGGAGTTCGGGCTTGACGATCCGACTACATGTGTGAGCACGAGCGCCAATGCAATCGCTAGGACAATCTCCTGGAGGTTACCGGTCCTGCGGGAACACGATCAGCCTGACCAGCGAGGGTCTTAATTCCTACCTGAAATCGAGAACAAGTAAGAACTAATATTGCAATCAAGATATTGTGGATTAAGATGAAAGCTTTATTGAAAAGGTGGGGTCCTGTATAGGTGCGAAGTACAAGAGGCCTCTGCGACGCTCAAGCCTTTGTGAAGTTGCTATGATGGCTAACTTAATGTCTAAACAAAATCCGAGTCTATGGCGACGGCTAAGGGGAGTATTTAAGGAGGAAAAGGTGGGGTTTCGGCCAGCCATAGAAGTGGTGGCTGAATCCAACCCTAGAAGTCCTTTTCTCCTCAAATACGGACTCTAAAAAGTGGCTATTTAAAATCCTAAGAAAATTACATGGGCCTGGCCCAAAATAAATGTGTCGCATCACCATATTAAGCTATGGACGAATTTGTGAAGTATTAATCTTGAATATTTCATCCAAGCCTTCTTTCTTCATTATGGTGGCCTCAAAGTTCTGAAATCTTCATCTGTGGCCTTCTCTTGAATTATCACATGCTTGCTGCCATCTCCATGCATGACCATGCTCCAATGCTTGTCCCTCTCATCCATGCTTGGTCCATCATTCCTAAGAGTAAGAAATACATCTGATTTAGGAAGCATCATATTCTCATCCAATGCTTGTCCCCAATGCTGCAGCGGTAGCCGCCTGAGGTGCGGCGGCCGCTGAACCAGCAGTATGACCCGTGATCGGAATGCGCCGTGCGCCATGCTGTGGTGCCAATGGGGCGGGTGCGGGTGCCGGCAATCTATCCAAAACCTCCTTGAACCGAGCGTCAAGCTTTTCGTTGAAGGATTTCTCGAGTCCATCGATCTTGTCCATGGCGTTGGTGAGCTTGGTGTCAAACTCCCCTAGTCGTGCATCCACATCTTCAGCGCGACCGACCAAGAGCTCGGAGAAGTGGGCATGTAGTTCTTGGTTCGTCATTGTGGCAGGGTTACGCGAAGTATCTGTCATGGTTAGTCCTTTAAAAAGCACAGGTATATATGCCTATAACTACGGAAATATGGTGGAAGGCGCGCGTAATCCGTCAAGCAATATACGAAGCTCTTACAAGTTGATGCAGCCCGTCCTACGGACACCTCCATATACAACACCTAGTCCCCCAAGTGGACCAATGACTCACGCCCGAGCCAAGCTCCTACAAGCTAAGGTTAACTTGCTCCTTTCCTCTTGTGATTTTGGTCTACCTTTGGATGGCTTGCTACTTCATGCAACTACGTTGTGTATCCTCAGCTATGAAGCAACATCACCACACCAAGCCCCCAAGGAAGAAGGACCAGGAGAAGACGCTGCTGGAGCAGTGCACACCGGAATCTCCGGTGTACACCGGAGTCTCCGGACCATCCTCCGGTCCGGCCTCAGGAACCAAGCCAGGGACAGCCAGAAGGCCCCTCCGGAGACGGGTCCAGAGATTGACCGGAGTCTCCGGCCCAGACCGGAGTCTCCGGACCCAACACCGGAGTCTCCGGCCTTCTCGACGTGAGGCATGTCAAGGCCTTTTGGGCCTAGCCCATGTGATAGGGCAAAGGTGTCCGATCTTTCAATGAGATGAAGATAATCGATTTGGTGGAGTTCGGGCTTGACGATCCGACTACACGTGCGAGCACGAGCGCCAATGCAATCGCTAGGACAATCTCCTGGAGGTTACCGGTCCTGCGGGAACACGATCAGCCTGACCAGCGAGGGTCTTAATTCCTACCTGAAATCGAGAACAAGTAAGAACTAATAGTGCAATCAAGATATTGCGGATTAAGATGAAAGCTTTATTGAAAAGGTGGGGTCATGTATAGGTGCGAAGTACAAGAGGCCTCTGCGACGCTCGAGCCTTGGTGAAGTTGCTATGATGGCTAACTTAATGTCTAAACAAAATCCGAGTCTATGGCGACGGCTAAGGGGAGTATTTAAGGAGGAAAAGGTGGGGTTTCGGCCAGCCATAGAAGTGGTGGCTGAATCCAACCCTAGAAGTCCTTTTCTCCTCAAATACGGACTCTAAAAAGTAGCTATTTAAAATCCTACGAAAATTACATGGGCCTGGCCCAAAATAAATGTGTCGCATCACCATATTAAACTATGGACGAATTTGTGAAGTATTAATCTTGAATATTTCATCCAAGCCTTCTTTCTTCATTATGGTGGCCTCAAAGTTCTGAAATCTTCATCTGTGGCCTTCTCTTGAATTATCACATGCTTGCTGCCATCTCCATGCATGACCATGCTCCAATGCTTGTCCCTCTCATCCATGCTCTGTCCATCATTCCTAAGAGTAAGAAATACATCTGATTTAGGAAACATCATATTCTCATCCAATGCTTGTCCCCAATGCTGCAGCGGTAGCCGCCTGAGGTGCGGCGGCCGCTGAACCAGCAGTATGACCCGTGATCGGAATGCGCCGTGCGCCATGCTGTGGTGCCAATGGGGCGGGTGCGGGTGCCGGCAATCTATCCAAAACCTCCTTGAACCGAGCGTCAAGCTTGTCGTTGAAGGATTTCTCGAGTCCATCGATCTTGTCCATGGCGTTGGTGAGCTTGGTGTCAAACTCCCCTAGTCGTGCATCCACATCTTCAGCGCGACCGACCAAGAGCTCGGAGAAGTGGGCATGTAGTTCTTGGTTCGTCATTGTGGCAGGGTTACGCGAAGTATCTGTCATGGTTAGTCCTTTAAAAAGCACAGGTATATATGCCTATAACTACGGAAATATGGTGGAAGGCGCGCGTAATCCGTCAAGCAATATACGAAGCTCTTACAAGTTGATGCAGCCCGTCCTACGGACACCTCCATATACAACACCTAGTCCCCCAAGTGGACCAATGACTCACGCCCGAGCCAAGCTCCTACAAGCTAAGGTTAACTCGCTCCTTTCCTCTTGTGATTTTGGTCTACGTTTGGATGGCTTGCTACTTCATGCAACTACGTTGTGTATCCTCAGCTATGAAGCAACATCACCACACCAAGCCCCCAAGGAAGAAGGACCAGGAGAAGACGCTGCTGGAGCAGTGCACACCGGAATCTCCGGTGTACACCGGAGTCTCCGGACCATCCTCCGGTCCGGCCTCAGGAACCAAGCCAGGGACAGCCAGAAGGCCCCTCCGGAGACGGGTCCAGAGATTGACCGGAGTCTCCGGCCCAGACCGGAGTCTCCGGACCCAACACTGGAGTCTCCGGCCTGCTCGACGTCAGGCATGTCAAGGCCTTTTGGGCCTAGCCCATGTGATAGGGCAAAGGTGTCCGATCTTTCGATGAGATGAAGATAATCGATTTGGTGGAGTTCGGGCTTGACGATCCGACTACACGTGCGAGCACGAGCGCCAATGCAATCGCTAGGCCAATCTCCTGGAGGTTACCGATCCTGCGGGAACACGATCAGCCTGACCAGCGAGGGTCTTAAGTCCAACCTGAAATCGAGAACAAGTAAGAACTAATATTGCAATCAAGATATTGCGGATTAAGATGAAGCTTTATTGAAAAGGTGGGATCCTGTATAGGTGCGAAGTACAAGAGCCTCTGCGACGCTCGAGCCTTGGCGAATTTTCTATGATGGCTAACTTAATATCTAAACAAAATCCGAGTCTAAAGTGACGGCTATGGGGAGTATTTAAGGAGGAAAAGGTGGGGTTTCGGCCAGCCATAGGAGTGGTGGCCGAGTCAAATACGGACTCTAAAAAGTGGCTAATTAAAATCCTGCGAAAATGACATGGGCCTGGTGATGTAGCCCGACCTACGGTCGTTACCACATCTTGGTCTCCAACTTATGCCAAGTCGTCATGGACTCCAAAGGTGAATCCATTCCTCTATGCGAGCCCCCTTCCTACCGTATTGAATGGTATGCTACTTCATACTCCGTCACATATGCATGATAGGTTCACATTGACAAGTACGGAGGTAAGGGAGGAAGCCCGGAGCATCAAGCTCGACAAGACGGAGGCTTGGAAGAGGAGGCGGAAGAAGACAGATCACCAAATGCTCTCTGTCGCCAGCGGTACAACCGGACCTGGCGACCGGTACTACCGCCCGGCGGCACTACCGCCCCCTGCTACCGCCACCAACAGACGACGCCAACAGAAGCCAAATACTCTCTGTCTCCGGCAGTACTACCGGACCTGGAACCGGTACTACCGGTCTACGGCACTACCGCCCCCTGCTACCGCCCGCTACAGACGACTCCAGCTGACGCTCGAGGACCGCAAGCGGTACTACCAGTCCCAGAGCGGTACTACCAGTCCCAGAGCGGTACTACCGGTGTTGACCGGTACTACCGGACCCAAGTCCGGTACTACCGGTCCTGTGTGCCTGCGCGCACCTGTTGGGCCTTTTTTTTTTTTTTTTTTTTGCTCTCCTTCTGGACTTACGACCGGACTCTTAGCTCGACACGGACTTTAACGGAACACGGAAACAACAAAGAAGGAAAGTCAAAAGAAATAACTAGGAAATAATGACTCAACTCGGACTCGTGCCGCGGCAGGAAAGGTGATCGGATCCGTGTCGCGGTAGGAAGGCGGTGGCGGAGTTTTAGGGTTTATGGTGGCAGGGTATATGGCGGCGGAATATGGTGGTGGTGATCGGCGAGTGTGGCGGTGACTAGTATGATTAGAACTCGAAACTCTAAGGGACGAGACACTAAGACCAGCAACTCGACGCGACGATGTAGACACAAATTCAACAATGCAAAAACTGAAAAGATAATGCGAGGTGTAGATTGGTTATGGGATGGATCTAAATTCTAACTGTGTTTTTGGCTTTTTCGTGGGTTATAGGTAAAAACAGATCTAATCTACGAAAAACAGTAAAATCTCACCGAGCAACCTGAAATCTGATACCACTTGATAGGCCAAAGGTGTCCGATCTTTCGATGAGATGATGATAGTCGATTTGGTGGAGTTCGGGCTTGACGATCCGACTACACGTGCGAGCACGAGCGCCAATGCAATCGCTAGGCCAATCTCCTGGAGGTTACCGATCCTGCGGGAACACGATCAGCCTGACCAGCGAGGGTCTTAATTCCTACCTGAAATCGAGAACAAGTAAGAACCAATATTGCAATCAAGATATTGCGGATTAAGAGGAAAGCTTTATTGAAAGAGGTGGGATCCTGAATAGGTGCGAAGTACAAGAGGCCTCTGCGACGCTCGAGCCTTGGCGAAGTTGCGACTATGGCTAACTTAATGTCTAAACAAAATCCGAGTCTAGAGGTTCGGCTATGGGGCGTATTTAAGGGCGAAAAGGTGGGGTTTCGGCCAGCCATGGAAGTGGTGGCCGAATCCAACCCTAAAAGTCCTTTTCCCCTCAAATACGGACTCTAAAAAGTGGCTAATTAAAATCCTGCGAAAATTACATGGGCCTGGCCCAAAATAAAGGTGTCGCAGCACCATATTATGCTATGGACGTATTCGTAAAGTATTGATCTTGAATATTTCGTCCAAGCCTTCTTTCTTCATTATGGTGGCCTCAAAGTTCTGAAATCTTCATCCGTGGCCTTCTCTTGGATCATCACATGCTTGCTGCCATCTCCATGCATGGCCATGCTCCAATGCTTGTCCCTCTCATCCATGCTTGGTCCATCATTCCTAAGAGTAAGAAATGTATCTGACTTAGGCAGCATCATATTCTCATGTATGTAAGGAATAGTTCCAAGAAACGAAAGTACCTGATAGTTAAGTTGTTTGGCACGAGATCTTGTGATGGGTCCTTGTATGTGTGTTGCTGTAGGTACAACGGTTGTATCAATAGTAGGGATGTCCACATCATGCTCCCCTTCTTGAATTGAAGTCGTCCTCAAAGCAATCTCATCTTCCTCACCAAAGTAAGGCTTCAAATCTGCAATGTTAAATGTAGGACTAACCGTACCAAAGTCTGCAGGCAACTCAAGTTTATATGCATTATCATTGATTCTCTCTAACACCTTAAAGGGACCAGCAGCACGTGGCATTAACTTAGAGTTGCGTAAATCAGGAAAACGATCTTTACGCAAATGTAACCAAACAAGATCGCCAACATCAAACACAACATGCTTTCTCCCTTTATCCCCAGCAAGTTTATACTTAGCATTCATGTGTTCAATGTTATCTTTAGTAGTCTTATGCAAGTTTAATATCATTTCAGCGTGTTGTGTAGCATCCAAATTATGTTGCACCGAAGAAGGTAAAGGCAATAAATCAATAGGTGCACGAGAAACAAAACCATACACAATCTCAAATGGGCACATCTTTGTGGTAGAATGCAATGAACGATTATAAGCAAATTCTATATGAGGAAAACACTCTTCCCACAATTTTAAGTTCTTCTTTAAAACAGCCCGTAACATAGTAGACAAAGTTCTATTTACTACTTCAGTTTGACCATCAGTTTGGGGATGACATGTAGTACTAAACAGCAATTTAGTCCCCAACTTAGCCCATAAACATCTCCAAAAGTGGCTAAGAAATTTAGTATCACGATCAGAGACAATAGTATTTGGCACACCATGCAAACGAACAATTTCACGAAAGAACAAATCAGCAATATGCGCAGCATCATCCGTTTTATGACAAGGAATAAAGTGTGCCATCTTAGAAAACCGATCCACAACAACAAAAATACTATCCCTCCCCTTCTGTGTTCGTGGCAATCCCAAAACAAAGTCCATAGAAATATCCTCCCAAGGAACACTAGGAACAGGAAGAGGCATATATAAACCATGTGGATTAAGGCGAGACTTAGCTTTTTGACAAGTAGTGCAGCGTGCCACAAATCTCTCAACATCTCGACGCATACGTGGCCAAAAGAAGTGTGCAGCAAGAACATCCTCCGTCTTCTTGACACCAAAGTGTCCCATCAATCCTCCTCCATGCGCCTCCTGTAACAACAAAAGACGAACAGAGCTATCGGGAATGCATAGTTTGTTAGCACGGAACACAAATCCATCATTGAAGACGAACTTGTTCCAAGTTCTACCATCTCTACAATTCTGCAACACATCTTTAAATTCAACATCATGCACATATTGTTCCTTAATAGTTTCCAATCCAAATATTTTGAAGTCAAGTTGAGATAACAAAGCATAACGGCGTGACAAAGCATCAGCAATAATATTATCTTTACCCTTTTTGTGTTTGATAACATAAGGAAAAGACTCAATAAATTCAACCCACTTTGCATGACGACGATTCAACTTAGCTTGACGACGAATATGCTTCAAAGATTCATGATCAGAATGAATAACAAATTCCTTAGGCCATAGATAATGTTGCCAAGTTTCTAATGTCCGAACCAACGCATATAATTCTTTATCATAAGTAGAATAGTTCAGACTAGCCCCACTCAATTTCTCACTAAAATATGCAACAGGTTTTCCCTCTTGTAATAACACCCCTCCCAAACCAATTCCACTAGCATCACATTCAAGCTCAAAAGTCTTAGTAAAATCAGGAAGTTGGAGTAAGGGAGCATGTGTTAGCTTATCTTTCAATATGACGAAGGCCTGTTGTTGTGCATCGCCCCAAACAAAGGGCACATCCTTCTTGGTAAGCTCATTCAGCGGCGCGGCAATTGATCCAAAGTCTTTAACAAAGCGCCTATAAAACCAGCGAGGCCAAGAAAACTCCTCACTTGTGTGACCGTCTTGGGCTGCGGCCAATTCTCAATAGCTTCAATCTTGGCTGGATCCACTTCAATACCCTGTGATGTAACAACATAGCCAAGAAACGCAACTCGATTGGTGCAAAAGGTGCACTTCTCAAGGTTACCAAACAAACGTGCATCACGTAAAGCATTGAAAACAGCACGTAAATGATCCAAATGTTCCTCTAAAGATTTGCTATAAATTAGAATATCATCAAAGTAGACTACCACAAAACGTCCAATGAAAGCACGTAAAACTTCGTTCATTAATCTCATGAAAGTGCTAGGTGCATTAGTTAAACCAAAAGGCATTACTAACCACTCATATAAACCGAACTTAGTTTTAAATGCTGTTTTCCATTCATCTCCTAATTTCATACGAATCTGGTGGTAACCACTACGCAAATCAACTTTAGAAAACATGGTAGAGCCACTCAATTCATCAAGCATGTCATCTAAACGTGGAATAGGATGACGATATCAAATAGTAATATTATTGATAGCTCTACAATCAGTACACATGCGCGAAGAACCATCTTTCTTAGGTACCAAAATAATAGGAACATCACAAGGGCTAAGGGACTCACGAATATGATCTCTGTCGAGTAGTTCCTGAATTTGGCGTTGTATCTCCTTTGTCTCCTCTGGATTGGTTCTATATGGCGCGCGGTTGGGCAACGTGGCACTAGGAATGAGATCAATTTGATGCTCAATTCCTCTAATAGGAGGTAGTCCTGGTGGCAACTCAGCGGGAAAGATGTCCTCATATTCCTGCAAAAGGTTAGCAACAGCGGGTGGCAAAGAAGGAGGCATATCCTCAAATGAAAACAAAACCTCTTTGCAGACAATTGCATAACATTGAGTATTGTTTACATCTAGTTCAGCAATATCAATTTTATTTGCAAGCATACATGGACTCTTCAAACGAATTTCAGTAGCATGTGTAGAATCAGATTTAGTGTTCTTTGGTGGTATAAAATCTGCAGCAACAATCTGATTTTCACTTTTATTTTTCTCCTCAGTTTTAGCTCTACTAGCTCTAGCAAGATCATCTTTTAAAATCTGTTCGGGAGTCATAGGTTTTAGACCAATTTTCTTTCCATCATGCATAAGAGAATAGTGATTAGTTTTGCCATTATGAACAGATTCTCTATCAAATTGCCATGGTCTACCAAGTAACAAAGAACAAGCTTGCATAGGTACAACATCACAATCAACAAAATCAGAATATGTACCAATAGTAAAATGCACGCGTACCGTTCTTGTTACCTTGATCTTGCGAGAACTCTCAAACCATTGGATGTAGTATGAATGTGGGCGTTGTCGTGTTGGAAGCGCAAGCTTCTCTACCATGTCAACACTGGCCAGGTTATTACAACTCCCTCCATCAATGATGATCCGTATAGCTCTTTCCTTGACAACACCACGTGTTTGGAACAGGTTGTGGCGTTGATCTTGCTCAGATTTGCTCAATTGCACACTCAACACACGTTGTGTAATTAAACTCTTGTATTGATCAGCAGCTTCAGCTCCCATTACCTCTGGCTCTTCATCATCATCAGAATTGTCTCCATCTCGAGCAAAAATAAGGGCTAGTGTATCTTCATCGAAGTCACTCGCTGAATCGTATTCACCATCTTCTCGCACCATCATCACACGTTGTGTTGTGCACTGTCTCTCAATATGACCAAAACCCCAGCACTTGCGGCATTGTATATCCTTTGTCTTACCCGTGGAAGCCATAGAAGATGCACTACGAGCAGGAGCATTGGATGATGGTGGAGGAGCAGCTGGAAATCTTGTGGTGGCCTTGGATGTGGTAGTAGCTGGAGGCGAATCACGAGGAGGCGCTGATTGTCGGGATGTCCAAGTGGATGTGCGACCTGCAGAATTATTAGTCCTCCTCCATGGTGTTTGGCGATCCTGCACTTCACGTTCAGCTTTGCAAGCAAGATGAAACAAACGAGTGATAGAATTATATTCCTTATAATCCAATATGTGCTGAATGTCCTTGTTTAATCCACCAAAGAAACGTGCAAGCATTTGTTCATTAGATTCAACAAGACCACACCTAACCATCCCCGTTTGCAATTCCTGATAATACTCTTCTACAGAATTTTTCCCTTGCTCTAAGCGTGTCAGATTCTTGAGTAAATCACGTTGATAAGTGGGAGGTACAAAACGAACACGCATAGCAGTTTTTAAAGCAGTCCAAGTACTAGGAATAGTAGTAGGATTTAAACGACAATACTCAGACCACCAAAGGGAAGCAAATTTAGTAAATTCACATGTAGCAGCACTAACACGCATATTCTCAGGATTTTAAGCATGCAAAACGTTGTTCTACTTCCATCTCCCATGTAAGATATGCATCAGGATTATATTTACCCTCAAAAGATGGAATATTTAATTTAAGCTTTGCAACATGATCATCATCATTACGTACCGGTGGGCGAGCGTTGCGGTAGTAATGTCGGGGACGACCAGCAGGTACCTGTGGAGGTTGTTCAACCTCCTCGTCAAACAGATCGTCGTCGTCGGGGTCGTAGTAGTACCCGTCGTTTGTCCCCAATGTCGCAGCAGCAGCCGCGGCGGAAGTCTGACGAATGTCAGTCGCAGCAGGAGCCGCCGGGGGTGCGGCGGGAGCCGAACCAGCAGTCCGACCCGTGATCGAAATGCGCCGTGCGCCATGTGTGGGTGCGGGCAATCGGTTCAAAAGCTCCTTGAACCGAACGTCAAGCTTGGCGTTGAAGGATTTCTCGAGTCCATCGATCTTGTCCACGGCGTTGGTGAGCTTGGTGTCAAACTCCCCTAGGCGCGTATCCACGTCTTCAGCGCGACTGACCAAGAGCGCGGAGAAGTGGGCATGTAGTTCTTCGTTCGTCATGGTGGCAGGGTTCCGCGAAGTATCTGTCATGGTTAATCCTTAAAAGCACAGGTATATACTATAGGAATATGGTGGAAGTCACGCGTAATCCGTCAAGCAATATACGAAGCTCTTACAAGTTCTTACCAAACAGCAGGAAAAGGCGATGTGCAACCACGAGGATCAGTGGGTCCAGAGATTGAACCAAGCGATTACCAGGAGTCGAAACACCGCACGTGGAGAGTATCTGTGGAGCTCTGGGAAGGCTTAGCAAAGGGGTCAGCAATTATCAAAACAGCAATGCAAAAGTTGAAAGAATGCTCAACGACGGTACTGTGCTGGTCCTAGGCTAGACCGTACTAGAGACGCGAGCCTAGATCACCAACGATGTCACGACGCGACACAACAAGCACTGTATGATGATATAGCACCCTGAAAAGCGATCCGAGATGCAGAAAATTACTAGTATGGCGAGTGTCTAGAACTGATCTACGGGGTCTAAAAAGAGGTTAGCCCCAAAAAAAAATTTCGAAATTTTTATTTTGCTCCGGAAAGCGCGCAGGCGCCAAAAAAATATCGCTATAACGGCCGATGGAGAAAAGTGATCCCCAAAGCCGAAAACCAGTATAGCCAGAAATTTTTTTTCGGAGGCGGTTCCAGACTTTTTTTTTTTTTTTTGCTCTCCTTCTGGACTTACGACCGGACTCTTAGCTCGACACGGACTTTAACGGAACACGGAAACAACAAAGAAGGAAAGTCAAAAGAAATAACTAGGAAATAATGACTCAACTCGGACTCGTGCCGCGCAGGAAAGGTGATCGGATCCGTGTCGCGTAGGAAGCGGTGGCGGAGTTTTAGGGTTTATGGTGGCAGGGTATATGCGGCGGAATATGGTGGTGGTGATCGGCGAGTGTGGCGGTGACTAGTATGATTAGAACTCGAAACTCTAAGGGACGAGACACTAAGACCAGCAACTCGACGCGACGATGTAGACACAAATTCAACAATGCAAAACTGAAAAGATAATGCGAGGTGTAGATTGGTTATGGGATGGATCTAAATCTAACTGTGTTTTTTGCTTTTTCGGGGTTATAGGTAAAAAACAGATCTAATCTACGAAAAACAGTAAAATCTCACCGAGCAACCTGAAATCTGATACCACTTGATAGGCCAAAGGTGTCCGATCTTTCGATGAGATGATGATATCGTTTGGTGGAGTTCGGGCTTGACGATCCGACTACACGTGCGAGCACGAGCGCCAATGCAATCGCTAGCCAATCTCCTGGAGGTTACCGATCCTGCGGGAACACGATCAGCCTGACCAGCGAGGGTCTTAATTCCTACCTGAAATCGAGAACAAGTAAGACCAATATTGCAATCAAGATATTGCGGATTAAGAGGAAAGCTTTATTGAAAGAGGTGGGATCCTGAATAGGTGCGAAGTACAAGAGGCCTCTGCGACGCTCGAGCCTTGGCGAAGTTGCGACTATGGCTAACTTAATGTCTAAACAAAATCCGAGTCTAGAGGTTCGGCTATGGGGCGTATTTAAGGGCGAAAAGGTGGGGTTTCGGCCAGCCATGGAAGTGGTGGCCGAATCCAACCCTAAAAGTCCTTTTCCCCTCAAATACGGACTCTAAAAAGTGGCTAATTAAAATCCTGCGAAAATTACATGGGCCTGGCCCAAAATAAAGGTGTCGCAGCACCATATTATGCTATGGACGAATTCGTAAAGTATTGATCTTGAATATTTCGTCCAAGCCTTTTTCTTCATTATGGTGGCCTCAAAGTTCTGAAATCTTCATCCGTGGCCTTCTCTTGGATCATCACATGCTTGCTGCCATCTCCATGCATGGCCATGCTCCAATGCTTGTCCCTCTCATCCATGCTTGGTCCATCATTCCTAAGAGTAAGAAATGTTATCTGATTTAGGCAGCATCATATTCTCATGTATGTAAGGAATAGTTCCAAGAAACGAAAGTACCTGATAGTTAAGTTGTTTGGCACGAGATCTTGTGATGGGTCCTTGTATGTGTGTTGCTGTAGGTACAACGGTTTGTATCAATAGTAGGGATGTCCACATCATGCTCCCCTTCTTGAATTGAAGTCGTCCTCGACGCAATCTCATCTTCTCACCAAAGTAAGGCTTCAAATCTGCAATGTTTAATGTAGGACTAACCGTACCAAAGTCTGCAGGCAACTCAAGTTTATATGCATTATCATTGATTCTCTCTAACACCTTAAAGGACCAGCAGCACGTGGCATTAACTTAGGTTGCGTAAATCAGGAAAACGATCTTTAACGCAAATGTAACCAACAAGATCGCCAACATCAAACACAACATGCTTTCTCCCTTTATCCCCAGCAAGTTTATACTTAGCATTCATGTGTTCAATGTTATCTTTAGTAGTCTTATGCAAGTTTAATATCATTTCAGCGCGTTGTGTAGCATCCAAATTATGTTGCACCGAAGAAGTAAAGGCAAAAATCAATAGGTGCACGAGGAACAAAACCATACACACAATCTCAAATGGGCACATCTTTGTGGTAGAATGCAATGAATGATTATAAGCAAATTCTATATGAGGTAAACACTCTTCCCACAATTTTAAGTTCTTCTTTAAAACAGCCCGTAACATAGTAGACAAAGTTCTATTTACTACTTCAGTTTGACCATCAGTTTGGGGATGACATGTAGTACTAAACAGCAATTTAGTCCCCAACTTAGCCCATAAACATCTCCAAAAGTGGCTAAGAAATTTAGTATCACGATCAGAGACAATAGTATTTGGCACACCATGCAAACGACAATTTCACGAAAGAAAAATCAGCAATATGCGCAGCATCATCCGTTTTATGACAAGGAATAAAGTGTGCCATCTTAGAAAACCGATCCACAACAACAAAAATACTATCCCTCCCTTCTGTGTTCGTGGCAATCCAAAACAAAGTCCATAGAAATATCCTCCCAAGGAACACTAGGAACAGGAAGGGCATATATAAACCATGTGGATTAAGGCGAGACTTAGCTTTTTTGACAAGTAGTGCAGCGTGCCACAAATCTCTCAACATCTCGACGCATACGTGGCCAAAAGAAGTGTGCAGCAAGAACATCCTCCGTCTTCTTGACACCAAAGTGTCCCATCAATCCTCCTACATGCGCCTCCTGTAACAACAAAAGACGAACAGAGCTATCGGGAAGCATAGTTTGTTAGCACGGAACACAAATCCATCATTGAAGACGAACTTGTTCCAAGTTCTACCATCTCTACATTCTGCAACACATCTTTAAATTCAGCATCATGCACATATTGTTCCTTAATAGTTCCAATCCAAATATTTGAAGTCAAGTTGAGATAAACAAAGCATAACGGCGTGACAAAGCATCAGCAATAATATTATCTTTAACCCTTTTGTGTTTGATAACATAAGGAAAAGACTCAATAAATTCAACCCACTTTGCATGACGACGATTCAACTTAGCTTGACGACGAATATGCTTCAAAGATTCATGATCAGAATGAATAACAAATTCCTTAGGCATAGATAATGTTGCCAAGTTTCTAATGTCCGAACCAACGCATATAATTCTTTCATAAGTAGAATAGTTCAGACTAGCCCCACTCAATTTCTCACTAAAATATGCAACAGGTTTTCCCTCTTGTAATAACACCCCTCCCAAACCAATTCCACTAGCATCACATTCAAGCTCAAAAGTCTTAGTAAAATCAGGAGTTGGAGTAAGGGAGCATGTGTTAGCTTATCTTTCGATATGACGAAGGCCTGTTGTTGTGGCAGCGCCCCAAACAAAGGGCACATCCTTCTTGGTAAGCTCATTCAGCGGCGGCGCGGCAATTGATCCAAGTCTTAACAAAGCGCCTATAAAAAACCAGCGAGGCCAAAAAACTCCTCACTTGTGTGACCGTCTTGGGCTGCGGCCAATCTCAATAGCTTCAATCTTGGCTGGATCCACTTCAATACCCTGTGATTAACAACATAGCCAAGAAACCGCAACTCGATTGGTGCAAAAGGTGCACTTCTCAAGGTTACCAAACAAACGTGCATCACGTAAAGCATTGAAAAAAGCACGTAAATGATCCAAATGTTCCTCTAAAGATTTGCTATAATCAGAATATCATCAAAGTAGACTACCACAAAACGTCCAATGAAGCACGTAAAACTTCGTTCATTAATCTCA
>OU342733.1:233554926-233735661 GCA_910589765.1 Avena atlantica
TATGGCTACCCTTCATCGAGCTATCTCTACAAGCTAAGGTGACTTCCTTCTACTTGAGGACTCATGCAATAATCTTCATGAATTGGCTACGCTTTGAGTGTTCTTTGCTTTTGTTGTGAGCTTTGTAGGCTTCAAGGAAGGTGAAGGAACATTTGAAGTGTTGCCAAGTCAATCTTCCCGAGGACGACTATATGGTGAACCCCAGGATCAAGAAGGCCTCTCGACCGCTTCTACTTTGTGATGAGCATGTAGAGTCGAGACGACTCTTTTGAAGGAGGGGGGAGCTGATGTAGCCCGACTACGGTCGTTACCACATCTTGGTCTCCAACTTATGCCAAGTCGTCATGGACTCCAAAGGTGAATCCATTCCTCTATGCGAGCCCCCTTCCTACCCTATTGAATGGTATGCTACTTCATACTCCGTCACATATGCATGATAGGTTCACATTGACAAGTACGGATTCAAGGGAGGAAGCCCAGAGCATCAAGCCCGACAAGACGGAGGCTTGGAAGAGGAGGCGGAAGAAGACAGATCACCAAATGCTCTCTGTCGCCAGCGGTACTACTGAACCTGGCGACCGGTACTACCGCCCAGCGACACTACCTCCCCCTCCTACCGCCACCAATAGACGACGCCAACAGAAGCCAAATACTCTCTGTCTCCGGCGGTACTACCGGTCAACGGCACTACCGCCCCCTGCTACTGCCCGCTACAGACGGCTCCAGCTGACGCTCCGGGACCGCAAGCGGTACTACCGGTCCCAGAGCGGTACTACCGGTCCTGTGTGCCTGCGCGCACCTGTTGGGCCTTTGGCCCATGTACCCCTTTAGCTCGTCCAAACCCTAGTTTTATCCCCAAACTACCTTTGTTTAGTGGTTGGCCTATAAATAGAGCCCCCACCCCTCATGTATCCCTTAGGCATAGATGATAGACTAAAGACAACCCCCTTGTGTGGAATCTCTAGTTTTGCCTCATCCCCTTTACCAAGGGGACCGACTATCGTCACCAACCTCGATTGGACTTTGCATCACGCATCCATCGTTGAACAAGGCCTTGGAGTTCGATGTCTTGTCTCCAAGTTGTCAAGACCCTCCCCAAGGTGTTCTTCCCTCGCCGATGTGGATTTGAGGGAGCACGTTGACCGATCTTTCCTTGCGAGGATTCTATCGGACCGGTGGCCGCCGTTCGGGAGCAATCGGCCTTGTATCGTGTGAGTTTTGCGTGTGTTCATCGTGTTCTTCGTGAGGTGTGTGTTCGCTTCCGCTACCTTCTCCCTTTCCCCTCGTTTTCCCATCGATTTGACCACGAGATCCGTGAAGATCGGGCCACCCAAGAGGTTAACCCCTCCATCACCTGGCCCAAAATAAAGGTGTCGCAACACCATATTAAGCTATGGACGAATTTGTGAAGTATTAATCTTGTATATTTTGATGCATCCCAACCTACGGTCGTTACCACATCATGGTCTCCAACATACGCCAAGTCGTCATGGACTCCAAAGGTGAATCCGTTCCTCTATGCGATCCCACTTCCTACCCTATTGAATGGTATGCTACTTCATACTCCGTAACATATGCATGATAGGTTCACACCGAAAAGTACGGAGGCAAGGGAGGAAGCCCGGAACATCAAGCCCGACAAGACGGAGGCTTGGAAGAGGAGACGAAAGAAGCCACAGCTGAAACACCAGAGTCTCCGGCCTACACCGGAGTCTCCGGTCCTGCTACACCGGAGTCTCCGGCCTGCACACCAGAGTCTCCGGACCGACCTCCGGACCCACCACAGCATCCGACCCGGGGACAGTCAGTACGCCACTCCGGACACGACACCGGAGTCTCCGGCCTAGACCAGAGTCTCGGTACCCCACACCGGAGTCTCCGGCCTGCGTGATGGGCCTACGCGCTGCCAGCCGGGCCTTCGGCCCATGTACCCCTTGTTATGGGGTAACCCCTTGGGGTGGCCCGATCTTTCACGAATCTCCGCGGGAATCGAGGGGAAAGCGGTGGAAGGGAGAGAGGGGATGAAACCCTCGAACACACGCACACGAAGAACCCGACGAACCCACGCACACAAATCACGATACACGCCGATAACTCACACCGGTGGCAACCGGTCCAACATAATCCCTAGGATCGGTGTTGGGCGAAGCTCTCTCTCCACGACCAACAACGGGGGCGAGGTGCTTGGTGAGATCTTGACGACTTGGGGGCGATAAACCGAGAACCCAAGGCCTTGTACAACTTGAACGTGATGTAGCCCGACCTACGGTCGTAACCACATCTTGGTCTCCAACTTACGCCAAGTCATCATGGACTTCAAAGGTGAATCTGTTCCTCTATGCGAGCCCCCTTCCTACCCTATTAAATGGTATGCTACTTCATACTCCGTCACATATGCATGATAGGTTCACACTGACCAGTACATAGGCAAGGGAGGAAGCCCGGAACATCAAGCCCGACAAGACGGAGTCTTTGAAGAGGAGACGGAAGAAGACAGATCGCCATATGCTCTCTGTCTCCAGCGGTACTACCGGATCTGGCGACCGGTACTACCGGCCAGCGGTACTACCGCCCCATACAGACGACGCCAACAGAAGTCCCAGGACTGCAAGCGGTACTACCGGATCTGGACCCGGTACTACCGGTCAGCGGTACTACCGGACCCAAGTCCGGTACTACCGGTCATGTGTGCCTGCGCGCACCTGTTGGGCCTTCAGCCCATGTACCCCTCTAGCTCGTCCAAACCCTAGTCTTATCCCTAAACTACCCCTGTTTATGTGGTTGGCCTATAATCAGAGCCCCCACCCCTCATGTATCCCTCAGGCATAGATGATAGACTAAAGACAACCCCCATTGTGGAATCTCTAGTTTTGCCTCATCCCCTTTACCAAGGGGACCGACTATTGTCACCAACCTCGATTGGACTTTGCATCACGCATCCATCATTGAACAAGGCCTTGGAGTTCGATGTCTCGTCTCCAAGTTGTCAAGACCCTCCCCAAGGTGTTCTTCCCTCTCCGATGTGGATTTGAGGGAGCACGTTGACCGATCTTTCCTTGCGAGGATTCTATCGGACGGTGGCCGCTGTTCGGGAGCAATCGGCCTTGTATCGTGTGAGTTTTGCGTGTGTTCATCGTGTTCTTCGCGAGGTGTGTGTGTTCGCGTCTGCTACCTTCTCCCTTTCCCCTCGCTTTCCCATCGATTTGACCACGAGATCCGTGAAGATCGGGCACCCAAGAGGTTAACCCCTCCATCATCTGGTATCAGCAGCTTTTGGTTGCCACGGATTTCTCATCGATTTGGTCTTTTCCCCATAAATTCGAAAATTCCACCAAAAATAGCCCCAATTCGTGTTTTGGATCGATTTGTGATTTGAGTGCGTTTTGGTAGGTTTTGATCCGTGGAATACTTGCTAAACTTGTTGATCTACCTTCCTTTGTGTTCCCATAGCCTAATTCCTTGATTTCCCCCGTCGATTTGGTGTTTTTTCTTGAAGATTTTCCGCCCAAATCACCCCAAAATCGTGAAAACGCGTCGGATCTGGGCTTCTATGTCTCCAGCGGTACTACCGCTCCAAATCTACGGTACTACCGCCAACCGGTACTACCGGGCCCAAAATCCGGTACTACCGCCCAAGACAGAAAGAAAACAGCAATTTCCAGATTTCAGCCTCTCACCGTTTTGAGCATAACTTTTGCATTCGAACTCGGATTTTGGTGTTATTTAGCTCGTTTCGAAGAGGAGAAGGAGCTCTACATCATCATCCACGTTGTTCATGCTATCTACTCCATCCAAATTCCGTGAGCAAGGCGGAATCCAACAATAAAGGGTGAAGATCATCGATGAAAGGTATAAACATTCCGCGACTTCTCCCCACTTGCATTCCTTTGTGAACCCCCACTATCTGTGCGAGCAACAAACACCTATTGAGACTAGTTCCTCTTATGATTGCTTGGGCTATGCACATTTGATACCTTGTAGAATTCCGAGCAAACATTGTGAGCGCTATCTCATATAGTTATCTTGTATAGTTGTTAGCACAAGGAAGAGGCAAGTGAAAAAGAAATAAAAAGAAAAGGAGTGATACAAAAAGAGAAAAAAAATAGAAAAAGAAAAATAAAAAGAGAAAAGAAATGAAAGAAATATACATGTGCCTCATAGAATAGGAAGCCCAAGCTCGATGAACATCATATAGGTGGTACTTATTGTGCATATCTTGTAGCCCACCAATTTTGTGCAATCGAACTAGCGTCTCTCCTTATACTTGTGTGACACGAGCTTATAGTCTTCGCTAGGTAATCATTTGGTTCTTAGCTCACTTTCTCCGTCGCACAAGTCCCATTTATCCCACCATGTGTGTTTCCTTGTACATATTTCCTATCTTGTGGATTGACTTGTTTGCTTTGTGATCAGTGTCGTTCTTTACTTGCCATTACAACATCTTGATTTCGGATTTGTTCTTGACATGCCACATTCCATACCTATCCACCATAGGCCTTGTGTGTGTTTGTTTTTTGGTTCTTAGTTGGTTTTGGTGTTCCGCGTGAACTTCACTTTGCTTGGTTTATTGCTCTCAAGTGTGGCCACTTGTACGATACGATCTTCCAAGGTAAAGTAAGGTTTGACGTTGTATCCCTAACTCCCACTACCACTTCCATATACACCACTTGGTCTTGTGAAGCATGTCTAGGGACTCCGGGACCGAGGATGATTTCTATGAAGAATCCACGATGAGCCACCATGCCTATGTCTCCACAAGCATGCATAACATAATGGAGCACTACACCAACAATGGCTCCACATGCTTGGGTGACATGAGGTGCTACAACAACAATGACTCCCCAAGCATGGGCGACTTCAAGAACGACACCGAGAAGCTCCTCAAGTCGCACCAGCCAAGACGGAGCCTACACCTCGAGTGCGCCAAGGTCCACCATTAAATGGACAAGTTCGAGAGCGACCTCCACAACTTCAAGAAGGACATGGACAACGACTTCGACAAAACAATGAGCAGGGTCGCCAAGATTAACGATGCTTTGCACTCATTACAACAACTCACCAAGAAGAGTGCCAAGGACAAGGGTCATCGTCGCGAGCGTCATGTGGATGACCAAGTGCGCCACCTACACCAACCATCGGCAAGGCACGCCAATGACCTCCGTCGACACCGTCACAAGGCACCTTCAACTACTAGTGCCACCACCAAAATGGCACCAAGAGCAAGCCTTCGTCCACGCCGTCAAGCTTCAACGACTATGCTTGCATTCGAAGACCTCATGAACGAGGAAAATGTAAACCTCTACTTCGCCAAGTTGGATAGCATGAGCCTACCTCCACCACTACTATATGATGGCCACAAGACGGTTGAGCATGGGATTTTCCCTTCGACCATGGAGGAGAGCGATGATGCCCACCTTATGGCATCCAACCTTGAAGGTGACAAGGTCAAGAATGGTGAGCATGGGATTTTCCCTTCACCAAAGGAGGCGCATGGAGTTGAGGAAACCGAGCCTACCCCCATATGCTTGAGTGATGATGTGGTACCAATTCCATGTGAGTATGAGAGCCACTTAGCCCACTTGAGTGAGAACAAGAGTGACATGAGTGACTCCACCTTATGTGAGATTGAGTGCTTCCACTTGGAGGGCATGAGTGATACTCCTAGTGCGTTGAGAGTGGTAGTTGGTAGGTCAAGTGAGACCATTTCGATTTCTAACAACTTACCCTCTACCTCTAGTGTGTTCTCTTGTGTTGTGCTAGGTTCCATGGATGAAGAAGCGCCAAGCCATGAAGCAATGATGCCTCAATTGGAAAAGATGTACATGGTGCACGAAGATGATGCTATACCATGGATACATCAAGAAGACGAAGTCGTCCACAAGGAGGCCACTACCTCCACAACACCCACTTCATATGAGAGGTATGACCAAGGTAACAATAAGGGTGTTGATGATGCCATGATCCCACTAGTGGACATGATGAATTGTGATGATATGCATTCTATGGATGATACTTGTGACATTACATATGCTTCATCCAGTTTCCCATGTGATGATTTTCCTTTGCATAATTTTGATCATGTGGAATTGTTTGATTGCGATATCATTTCCATAAACATGCCATGCTATGCATCTTGTGTGTATCCTCCAATTGCTTTGGACTTGCCTTGTCATGCTAGTCATTCAATTTCTCCCGTTGCTTGCGATAAGATGAATGCTTGCTATTTCACTTGTTTTGCTTGCAACAATATTGATCATATGCGTTATAATGAGATGGCCCCCATAGCTTTCTCAATTTTTGGAGATTTTGATGATTGCCATGATAAGCATGTTCCCCGCTTGCATACTCACCATGCATCTATTTCATACTTGATTGACATTAATGGTGATGTGCACAAGAAGAGATACGTCATGATGGATGATGTGTATCTCTACCATGCACACACATTCTTCCTTTTGTGTATGATGTGTGTAGGTACCCGCATTATCATGTCAACCTCGGTTGAGCACGAGTTGACAAAAAGAGCTCTTGAGAGCATCCCACAAGTGAGTTCAAGATCGAAACCAGCTCTGATACCTTTTGCATGCTTTGCATCTTTCATGTTGGAAAATTGCTCTTTCTTATAGTTTGATTGCAAGCATGTTGATGGTATTATCTCACCTTGTGACATTCATGTTTCTTCGCTTTTAGATAATGATGCTTTGTGTGTTGCAACAAAAATGTTGACCAATTTACCTTTCCGATGTTTTGTGTGCAACCACAATCCCATTAAGAACATGTATTGTCATGAGAGCTTCCAAGAATCTCGTCTTGTTGTTGCAACAAACATAAGGACCACTTGCTCTATCATTTGGTTTTTTTGCAAACACATTACTTTGACTTCCGCATGGGATACTCATATTCCCATGATATTTGCTTTTGATGATTTGTGTGTGACATCCAACATGTCGAACAATTTCTCTTTCCAATGGTTGGTTTGCACACATAATGATGTTGCTTTGGACATTCTTCCTTGCGTGTTTTTGCCGAATTCTCCTATTCTCGCATCAAGGACGTTGATCAAAATTCTAGTCAATTGCCTTGAGTGCCCCACTACTATGTTAGATGGAGTTTTTGAGTTCCCACATTTGGAGGATGTTCAAACGATTTCCATGCACTTTGACCTTGCATATGCATTCCATTTGCTATACATGCATTGTGCTAATAGTGTTGTGAACAAGAATGGACATGCCACATTTGACGTGCTCCTCTATCACGCACGAAAATATTTTGCTTGGTATTTGTTGTGTGAAGGTACAAGTGCATACACGTCAACCTCTACCAACCATGTGTTGACAAGAAGAACCGAAGAGAGTTACCTATGGCTACCCTTCATCGAGCCATCTCTACACGCTAAGGTGACTTCCTTCTACTTGAGGACTCATGCTATAATCTTCATGAATTGGCTACGCTTTGCGTGTTGCTTCCCTTTTGTCGTGAGCTTTGTAGGCGTCATGGAAGGTGAAGGAACATTGAAGTGTTGTCAAGTCAACCTTCCCGAGGATGACTATATGGTGAACCCCAGGATCAAGAAGGTCTCTCGACCGCTTCTAATTTGTGATGAGCATGTAGAGTCGAGGACGACTCTTTGTTAAGGGGGGGAGCTGATGTAGCCCGACCTACGGTCGTTACCACATCTTGGTCTCCAACTTATGCCAAGTCGTCATGGACTCCAAAGGTGAATCCGTTCCTCTATGCGAGCCCCCTTCCTACCCTATTGAATGGTATGCTACTTCATACTCCGTCACATATGCATGATAGGTTCACACCGACCAGTACGGAGGCAAGGGAGGAAGACCGGAACATCAAGCCCGACAAGACGGAGGCTTGGAAGAGGAGACGGAAGAAGACAGATCGCCATATGCTCTCTGTCTCCAGCGGTACTACCGGATCTGGTGACCGGTACTACCGGCCAACGGTACTACCGCCCACTACTACCGCCCCATACAGACGACGCCAACATAAGTCCTAGGACTGCAAGCGGTACTACCGGATCTGGACCCGGTACTACCGGTCAGCGGTACTACCGGACCCAAGTCCGGTACTACCGGTCCTGTGTGCCTGCGCGCACCTGTTGGGCCTTCAGCCCATGTACCCCTCTAGCTCGTCCAAACCCTAGTCTTATCCCTAAACTACCCCTGTTTATGTGGTTGGCCTATAATTAGAGCCCCCACCCCTCATGTATCCCTCAGGCATAGATGATAGACTATAGACAACCCCCATTGTGGAATCTCTAGTTTTGCCTCATCCCCTTTACCAAGGGGACCGACTATTGTCACCAACCTCGATTGGACTTTGCATCACGCATCCATCATTGAACAAGGCCTTGGAGTTCGATGTCTCGTCTCCAAGTTGTCAAGACCCTCCCCAAGGTGTTCTTCCCTCTCCGATGTGGATTTGAGGGAGCACGTTGACCGATCTTTCCTTGCGAGGATTCTATCGGACCGGTGGCCGCTGTTCGGGAGCAATCGGCCTTGTATCGTGTGAGTTTTGCGTGTGTTCATCGTGTTCTTCGCGAGGTGTGTGTGTTCGCTTCTGCTACCTTCTCCCTTTCCCCTCGCTTTCCCATCGATTTGACCACGAGATCCGTGAAGATCGGGCACCCAAGAGGTTAACCCCTCCATCAGAATGCACTAGGCAAGATGATAGGGCAAAGGTGTCCGATCTTTCGATGAGATGGCGATAATCGATTTGGTGGAGTTTGGGCTTGACGATCCGACTACACGTGCGAGCACGAGCGCCAATGCAATCGCTAGGCCAATCTCCTGGAGGTTACCGATCCTGCGTGAACACGATCAGCCTGACCAGCGAGGGTCTTAATTCCTACCTGAAATCGAGAACAAGTAAGAACCAATATTGCAATCAAGATATTGCGGATTAAGAGGAAAGCTTTATTGAAAGAGGTGGGATCCTGAATAGGTGCGAAGTACAAGAGGCCTCTGCGACGCTCGAGCCTTGGCGAAGTTGCGACTATGGCTAACTTAATGTCTAAACAAAATCCGAGTCTAGAGGTTCGGCTATGGGGTGTATTTAAGGGCGAAAAGGTGGGGTTTCGGCCAGCCAAGGAAGTGGTGGCCGAATCCAACCCTAAAAGTCCTTTTCCCCTCAAATACGGACTCTAAAAAGTGGCTAATTAAAATCCTGCGAAAATTACATGGGCCTGGCCCAAAATAAAGGTGTCGCAGCACCATATTATGCTATGGACGAATTCGTAAAGTATTGATCTTGAATATTTCGTCCAAGCCCTCTTTCTTCATTATGGTGGCCTCAAAGTTCTGAAATCTTCATGCGTGGCCTTCTCTTGGATCATCACATGCTTGCTGCCATCTCCATGCATGGCCATGCTCCAATGCTTGTCCCTCTCATCCATGCTTGGTCCTTCATTCCTAAGAGTAAGAAATGTATCTGATTTAGGCAGCATCATATTCTCATGTATGTAAGGAATAGTTCCAAGAAACGAAAGTACCTGATAGTTAAGTTGTTTGGCACGGGATCTTGTGATGGGTCCTTGTATGTGTGTTGCTGTAGGTACAACGGTTGTATCAATAGTAGGGATGTCCACATCATGCTCCCCTTCTTGAATTGAAGTCGTCCTCGACGCAATCTCATCTTCCTCACCAAAGTAAGGCTTCAAATCTGCAATGTTAAATGTAGGACTAACCGTACCAAAGTCTGCAGGCAACTCAAGTTTATATGCATTATCATTGATTCTCTCTAACACCTTAAAGGGACCAGCAGCACGTGGCATTAACTTAGACTTGCGTAAATCAGGAAAACGATCTTTACGCAAATGTAACCAAACAAGATCGCCAACATCAAACACAACATGCTTTCTCCCTTTATCCCCAGCAAGTTTATACTTAGCATTCATGTGTTCAATGTTATCTTTAGTAGTCTTATGCAAGTTTAATATCATTTCAGCGCGTTGTGTAGCATCCAAATTATGTTGCACCGAAGAAGGTAAAGGCAATAAATCAATAGGTGCACGAGGAACAAAACCATACACAATCTCAAATGGGCACATCTTTGTGGTAGAATGCAATGAACGATTATAAGCAAATTCTATATGAGGTAAACACTCTTCCCACAATTTTAAGTTCTTCTTTAAAACAGCCCGTAACATAGTAGACAAAGTTCTATTTACTACTTCAGTTTGACCATCAGTTTGGGGATGACATGTAGTACTAAACAACAATTTAGTCCCCAACTTAGCCCATAAACATCTCCAAAAGTGGCTAAGAAATTTAGTATCACGATCAGAGACAATAGTATTTGGCACACCATGCAAACGAACAATTTCACGAAAGAACAAATCAGCAATATGCGCAGCATCATCCGTTTTATGACAAGGAATAAAGTGTGCCATCTTAGAAAACCGATCCACAACAACAAAAATACTATCCCTCCCCTTCTGTGTTCGTGGCAATCCCAAAACAAAGTCCATAGAAATATCCTCCCAAGGAACACTAGGAACAGGAAGAGGCATATATAAACCATGTGGATTAAGGCGAGACTTAGCTTTTTGACAAGTAGTGCAGCGTGCCACAAATCTCTCAACATCTCGACGCATACGTGGCCAAAAGAAGTGTGCAGCAAGAACATCCTCCGTCTTCTTGACACCAAAGTGTCCCATCAATCCTCCTCCATGCGCCTCCTGTAACAACAAAAGACGAACAGAGCTATCTGGAATGCATAGTTTGTTAGCACGGAACACAAATCCATCATTGAAGACGAACTTGTTCCAAGTTCTACCATCTCTACAATTCTGCAACACATCTTTAAATTCAGCATCATGTACATATTGTTCCTTAATAGTTTCCAATCCAAATATTTTGAAGTCAAGTTGAGATAACAAAGCATAACGGCGTGACAAAGCATCAGCAATAATATTATCTTTACCCTTTTTGTGTTTGATAACATAAGGAAAAGACTCAATAAATTCAACCCACTTTGCATGACGACGATTCAACTTAGCTTGACTACGAATATGCTTCAAAGATTCATGATCAGAATGAATAACAAATTCCTTGGGCCATAGATAATGTTGCCAAGTTTCTAATGTCCGAACCAACGCATATAATTCTTTATCATAAGTAGAATAGTTCAGACTAGCCCCACTCAATTTCTCACTAAAATATGCAACAGGTTTTCCCTCTTGTAATAACACCCCTCCCAAACCAATTCCACTAGCATCACATTCAAGCTCAAAAGTCTTAGTAAAATCAGGAAGTTGGAGTAAGGGAGCATGTGTTAGCTTATCTTTCAATATGACGAAGGCCTGTTGTTGTGCATCGCCCCAAACAAAGGGCACATCCTTCTTGGTAAGCTCATTCAGCGGCGCGGCAATTGATCCAAAGTCTTTAACAAAGCGCCTATAAAAACCAGCGAGGCCAAGAAAACTCCTCACTTGTGTGACCGTCTTGGGCTGCGGCCAATTCTCAATAGCTTCAATCTTGGCTGGATCCACTTCAATACCCTGTGATGTAACAACATAGCCAAGAAACGCAACTCGATTGGTGCAAAAGGTGCACTTCTCAAGGTTACCAAACAAACGTGCATCACGTAAAGCATTGAAAACAGCACGTAAATGGTCCAAATGTTCCTCTAAAGATTTGCTATAAATCAGAATATCATCAAAGTAGACTACCACAAAACGTCCAATGAAAGCACGTAAAACTTCGTTCATTAATCTCATGAAAGTGCTAGGTGCATTAGTTAAACCAAAAGGCATTACTAACCACTCATATAAACCGAACTTAGTTTTAAATGCTGTTTTCCATTCATCTCCTAATTTCATACGAATCTGGTGGTAACCACTACGCAAATCAACTTTAGAAAACATGGTAGAGCCACTCAATTCATCAAGCATGTCATCTAAACGTGGAATAGGATGACGATATCGAATAGTAATATTATTGATAGCTCTACAATCAGTACACATGCGCGAAGAACCATCTTTCTTAGGTACCAAAATAATAGGAACAGCACAAGGGCTAAGGGACTCACGAATATGATCTCTGTCGAGTAGTTCCTGAATTTGGCGTTGTATCTCCTTTGTCTCCTCTGGATTGGTTCTATATGGCGCGCGGTTGGGCAACGTGGCACCAGGAATTAGATCAATTTGATGCTCAATTCCTCTAATAGGAGGTAGTCCTGGTGGCAACTCAGCGGGAAAGACGTCCTCATATTCCTGCAAAAGGTTAGCAACAGCGGGTGGCAAAGAAGGAGGCATATCCTCAAATGAAAACAAAACCTCTTTGCAGACAATTGCATAACATTGAGTATTGGTTACATCTAGTTCAGCAATATCAATTTTATTTGCAAGCATACATGGACTCTTCAAACGAATTTCAGTAGCATGTGTAGAATCAGATTTAGTGTTCTTTGGTGGTATAAAATCTGCAGCAACAATCTGATTCTCACTTTTATTTTTCTCCTCGGTTTTAGCTCTACTAGCTCTAGCAAGATCATCTTTTAAAATCTGTTCGGGAGTCATAGGTTTTAAACCAATTTTCTTTCCATCATGTATAAGAGAATAGTGATTAGTTTTGCCATTATGAACAGATTCTCTATCAAATTGCCATGGTCTACCAAGTAACAAAGAACAAGCTTGCATAGGTACAACATCACAATCAACAAAATCAGAATATGTACCAATAGTAAAATGCACGCGTACCGTTCTTGTTACCTTGATCTTGCGAGAACTCTCAAACCATTGGATGTAGTATGAATGTGGGCGTTGTCTTGTTGGAAGCGCAAGCTTCTCTACCATGTCAACACTGGCCAGATTATTACAACTCCCTCCATCAATGATGATCCGTATAGCTCTTTCCTTGACAACACCACGTGTTTGGAACAGGTTGTGGCGTTGATCTTGCTCAGATTTGCTCAATTGCACACTCAACACGCGTTGTGTAATTAAACTCTTGTATTGATCAGCAGCTTCAGCTCCCATTACCTCTGGCTCTTCATCATCATCAGAATTGTCTCCATCTCGAGCAGAAATAAGGGCTAGTGTATCTTCATCGAAGTCACTCGCTGAATCGTATTCACCATCTTCTCGCACCATCATCACACGTTGTGTTGTGCACTGTCTCTCAATATGACCAAAACCCCAGCACTTGCGGCATTGTATATCCTTTGTCTTACCCGTGGAAGCCATAGAAGATGCACTACGAGCAGGAGCATTGGATGATGGTGGAGGAGCAGCTGGAAATCTTGTGGTGGCCTTGGATGTGGTAGTAGCTGGAGGCGAATCACGAGGAGGCGCTGATTGTCGGGATGTCCAAGTGGATGTACGACCTGCAGAATTATTAGTCCTCCTCCATGGTGTTTGGCGATCCTGCACTTCACGTTCAGCTTTGCAAGCAAGATGAAACAAACGAGTGATAGAATTATATTCCTTATAATCTAATATGTGCTGAATGTCCTTGTTTAATCCACCAAAGAAACGTGCAAGCATTTGTTCATTAGATTCAACAAGACCACACCTAACCATCCCCGTTTGCAATTCCTGATAATACTCTTCTACAGAATTTTTCCCTTGCTCTAAGCGTGTCAGATTCTTTAGTAAATCACGTTGATAAGTGGGAGGTACAAAACGTACACGCATAGCAGTTTTTAAAGCAGTCCAAGTACTAGGAATAGTAGTAGGATTTAAACGACAATACTCAGACCACCAAAGGGAAGCAAATTTAGTAAATTCACATGTAGCAGCACTAACACGCATATTCTCAGGATATTTTAAGCATGCAAAACGTTGTTCTACTTCCATCTCCCATGTAAGATATGCATCAGGATTATATTTACCCTCAAAAGACGGAATATTTAATTTAAGCTTTGCAACATGATCATCATCATTACGTACCGGTGGGCGAGCGTTGCGGTAGTAATGTCGGGGGCGACCAGCAGGTACCTGTGGAGGTTGTTCAACCTCCTCGTCAAACAGATCGTCGTCGTCGGGGTCGTAGTAGTACCCGTCGTCTGTCCCCAATGTCGCAGCAGCAGCCGCGGAAGACTGAGGAACGTCAGTCGCAGCAGGAGCCGCCGGGGGTGCGGCGGGAGCCGAACCAGCAGTCCGACCCGTGATCGGAACGCGCCGTGCGCCATGTGTGGGTGCCGGTGCGGGTGCGGGCAATCGGTTCAGAAGCTCCTTGAACCGAACGTCAAGCTTGGCGCTGAAGGATTTCTCGAGTCCATCGATCTTGTCCACGGCGTTGGTGAGCTTGGTGTCAAACTCCCCTAGGCGCGTATCCACATCTTCAGCGCGACTGACCAGGAGCGCGGAGAAGTGGGCATGTAGCTCTTCGTTCGTCATGGTGGCAGGGTTTCGCGAAGTATCTGTCATGGTTAGTCCTTAAAAAGCACAGGTATATACGACAGGAATATGGTGGAAGTCACGCGTAATCCGTCAAGCAATATACGAAGCTCTTACAAGTTCTTACCAAACAGCAGGAAAAGGCGATGTGCAACCACGAGGATCAGTGGGTCCAGAGATTGAACCAAGCGATTACCAGGAGTCGAAACACCGCACGTGGAGAGTATCTGTGGAGCTCTGGGAAGGCTTAGCAAAGGGGTTAGCAATTATCAAAACAGCAATGCAAAAGTTGAAAGAATGCTCAACGACGGTACTGTGCTGGTTCTAGGCTAGACCGTACTAGAGACGCGAGCCTAGATCACCAACGATGTCACGACGCGACACAACAAGCACTGTATGATGATATAGCACCCTGAAAAGCGATCCGAGATGCAGAAAATGACTAGGATGGCGAGTGTCTAGAACTGATCTACGGGGTCTAAAAAGAGGTTAGCCCCCAAAAATTTTTTCGAAATTTTTTATTTTGTTCCGGAAAGCGCGCAGGCGCCAAAAAAATATCGCTATAACGGCCGATGGAGAAAAGTGATCCCCAAAGCCGAAAACCAGTATAGCCAGAAAATTTTTTCGGAGGCGGTTCCAGACTCAACTCGGACTCGTGCCGCGGCAGGGAAGGTGATCGGATCCGTGTCGCGGTAGGGAGGCGGTGGCGAAGTGTTAGGGTTTATGGTGGCAGGGTATATGGCGGCGGAATATGGTGGCGGTGATCGGCGAGTGTGGCGGTGACTAGTATGATTAGAACTCGAAACTCTAAGGGACGAGACACTAAGACCAGCAACTCGACGCGACGATGTAGACACAAATTCAACAATGCAAAAACTGAAAAGATAATGCGAGGCGTAGATTGGTTATGGGATGGATCTAAACTCTAACTGTGTTTTTGGCTTTTTCGTGGGTTATAGGTAAAAACAGATCTAATCTATGAAAAACAGTAAAATCTCACCGAGCAACCTGAAATCTGATACCACTTGATAGGGCAAAGGTGTCCGATCTTTCGATGAGATGGCGATAATCGATTTGGTGGAGTTTGGGCTTGACGATCCGACTACACGTGCGAGCACGAGCGCCAATGCAATCGCTAGGCCAATCTCCTGGAGGTTACCGATCCTGCGTGAACACGATCAGCCTGACCAGCGAGGGTCTTAATTCCTACCTGAAATCGAGAACAAGTAAGAACCAATATTGCAATCAAGATATTGCGGATTAAGAGGAAAGCTTTATTGAAAGAGGTGGGATCCTGAATAGGTGCGAAGTACAAGAGGCCTCTGCGACGCTCGAGCCTTGGCGAAGTTGCGACTATGGCTAACTTAATGTCTAAACAAAATCCGAGTCTAGAGGTTCGGCTATGGGGTGTATTTAAGGGCGAAAAGGTGGGGTTTCGGCCAGCCAAGGAAGTGGTGGCCGAATCCAACCCTAAAAGTCCTTTTCCCCTCAAATACGGACTCTAAAAAGTGGCTAATTAAAATCCTGCGAAAATTACATGGGCCTGGCCCAAAATAAAGGTGTCGCAGCACCATATTATGCTATGGACGAATTCGTAAAGTATTGATCTTGAATATTTCGTCCAAGCCCTCTTTCTTCATTATGGTGGCCTCAAAGTTCTGAAATCTTCATGCGTGGCCTTCTCTTGGATCATCACATGCTTGCTGCCATCTCCATGCATGGCCATGCTCCAATGCTTGTCCCTCTCATCCATGCTTGGTCCTTCATTCCTAAGAGTAAGAAATGTATCTGATTTAGGCAGCATCATATTCTCATGTATGTAAGGAATAGTTCCAAGAAACGAAAGTACCTGATAGTTAAGTTGTTTGGCACGGGATCTTGTGATGGGTCCTTGTATGTGTGTTGCTGTAGGTACAACGGTTGTATCAATAGTAGGGATGTCCACATCACAAGATCCAAGAGGTTGTGGATAATAGGGTGCCTCTTGGTAGGAGCATGAGACCAATAGATGAAAGATCCTCAAAGGGGTGTCCTCAATCTATTATTATCCAAGTCTAGGGTTTACATATGAGGGGTGGGGCTTTATATAGGCCAACCACTTAAACAGGGGTAGTTCTGGAATAAAACTAGAAGTTTGGGAGAAACTAGGGGTTACATGGGCCAGGCCCAAAAGGCATTGACATGCCTGGTGTCGATCAGTCCGGAGACTCGGGTGTCGGGTCCGGAGACTCCGGTCTGGGCCGGAGACTCCGGCCAATCTCCGGACCCGTCTCCGGAGGGGGCATCTGGCTGTCCCGGGCTTGGGTTTTGGGGCCGGACCGGAGGAAGGTCCGGAGACTCCGGTGTAGGGGACCGGAGACTCCGGTGTGCAGAGATCCAGCAGCTTCTTCTCCAGGTCCTTCTTCCTTGGGGGCTTGTTGTGGTGATGTTGCTTCATAGCTGAGGATACATAACGTAGTTGCATGAAGTAGCAATCCATCCAAAGGTAGAAAAAAATCACATGAGGAAAGGAGCGAGTTAACCTTGGCTTGTAGGAGCTTGGCTCGGGCGCGAGTCATTGGTCCACTTGGGGGACTAGGTGTTATAGATGGAGGTGCGTCTGTAGGACGGGCTGCATCAGCTCCCCCCCTTGGGAATGAGTCGTCCTCGACTCTTCAACCTTCTCAACTTCATCTTCACCATGGTAGGGTGATAGGTCCTTGACATTGAATGTCGGGCTCACAAGATACTTGCATGTTGGGATATCGATGATGTAGGCGTTGTTGTTGATCCTCTTTAGTACTTTGAACGGTCCATAACCTCTTGGCTTGAGTTTGGAGTCGCGGTCCTTGGGGAAGCGGTCTTTACTCAAGTGTATCCACACAAGGTCGCCTTCTTCGAAGATCATCTCTTTCTTGTTCTTGTTTAGCCTTGATGCTTGGCGAAGGACTTGTTTCTCGATCGTAGCTCTTGTGTCTTCATGGAGTTTCTTCATTGTTTGGCACGCTTGACCACGTCCATATTGGCACGTTCATGAAGCGTAAGTGGAAGGATATCGAGCGCGGTGAGAGGCTCGAAGCCATAGACGATCATGAACGGGCTCCTCATGGTGGTGGAGTGCTTGGCGCGGTTGTAGGTGAACTCGGCGTGTGGAATACATTCCTCCCAGTCTTTAAGGTTCTTCTTGATCAACACACGTAGGAGTGTGCCAAGGCTTCGATTGACGACCTCAGTTTGTCCATCGGTTTGAGGATGCGAGGCGGACGAGAAGAGGAGCTTGATGCCGAGCTTGGCCATGAGAGTCTTCCAGAAGTAGCTCATGAATTTTACGTCGCGGTCGGAGACGATTGTTCTTGGTACACCGTGTAGCCAAATTATTTCCCTGAAAATCAAATTTGCTACATGTGAAGCATCATCGGTCTTATGGCACGGAATGAAGTGTTCCATTTTGGAAAAGCGATCCACTACCACAAATATAGAATCATGTCCATGTTTAGATCTAGGCAATCCTAACACAAAGTCCATGCTAATGTCCGACCAAGGTGCATGAGGAATAGGCAATGGCATATAAAGACCAAAGGGGTTAGACTTTGACTTAGCTTGGATACATGTAGTGCATCGTTGGACGTGGCGCTCCACGTCGCGCTTCATCTTTGGCCAAAAGTAGTGAGTGGATAGCATGTCATATGTCTTGTCACGACCAAAGTGACCCATAAGGCCTCCACCATGGGACTCTTGAAGAAGCAAAATTTGGAGAGACGACTTCGGAATGCAAAGCTTGTTTTGTTTGAAAAGAAAACCCTTATGCAAATAGAAATCATCAATCCCTTTGTCTATTGAACATCTTGCAAAAATTGGTCCAAAGAAAGGGTCGGACGCGTACAAAGATTTGATGTCATCAAGACCCAAGACATTTACTTCGAGACGCGTAAGAAGGTTTGTGTTTTTTCGAGACAAAGCGTCCGCTACCACATTTTCTTTGCCCTTCTTGTACTTGACAATGTAAGGAAAAGATTCCATAAACTCAACCCATTTGGCGTGCCTTTTACTCAAATTGGCTTGTCCCTTAAGATATTTCAAAGACTCGTGGTCGGAATGGATGATAAATTCTTTGGGCCAAAGGTAGTGTTGCCACACTTGAAGGACACGAACCAAGGAAAAAAGCTCTTTGTCATAAATGGGATAGTTAAGGCGTGCGCCATCGAGTTTCTCACTATGGTATGCAATAGGACGCCCATTTTGCATAAGGACGCCTCCAATGCCAATTCCACTAGCGTCACATTCAATCTCAAAAGTTTTTGTGAAATCCGGTAATGCAAGGAGTGGTGCTTCGGTGAGCCTCTTTTTGAGCTCATCAAAAGCCTTTTGTTGTGCTTTTCCCAAACGAACGTGACATTTTTCATGGTCAATTCGTTGAGGGGGCAAGCAATTGTAGAAAAGTCTTTCACAAAGCGACGGTAAAAGCCAGCCAACCCATGAAAACTACGAAGTTCACTAACATTGGTGGGTATGGGCCAATCAAGTATGTCCTTAACTTTTGAGACATCAACTTCAATGCCATTAGAAGACACAACAAAACCAATGAAAATGAGGTTGTATTTTGCAAAAGTGCACTTTGGGAGATTAGCATAAACCTTTTCATGATAAAGGATTTGAAGGACCTCCTTAACATGAGTAAATGCTCCTCTAGTGACTTGCTATAGACAAGGATGTCATCAAAGTAAATAACGACACTCTTCCCAATGAGAGATCTCAAAATATGGTTCATGAGGCGCATGAAGGTAGATGGGGCGTTTGATAAGCCAAAAGGCATAACCAACCATTCATAGAGACCAAGCTTGGTCTTGAATGCGGTTTTCCACTCAGCCCCTTTGGCCATGCGAATTTGATGGTAACCACTACGAAGATCAATTTTCGAAAATATAGTGGCTCCACATAACTCATCAAGCATATCATCAAGACGCGGTATAGGATGTTGATAACGCACGGTGATAGCATTGATTGGACGGCAGTCCATGCATAACCGCAACGTATCATCCGTTTTTGGGACTAGAATCACGGGGACCGTGCTTGGGCTAGTGCTTACTTGGATCAAACCTTTGGAGACGAGTTGGTTGATTTGTCGTTCTATCTCCTTCGTCTCTTCCGGGTTCGTGCGATACGCGGAGCGGTTTGGGAGTGGAGCGCCGGGTATGAGGTCGATGCGGTGCTCGATTCCACGAAGAGGAGGTAGGCCATGAGGAAGCTCTTCGGGAAATACATCGTGGTATTCCTGCAAAATAGCCACCAAAGAAGGAGGAACATTTGTCAAGTCATTAGTTCCTTGCGCTAGTCCCTTGCATACAAGGACATAGTGCAAGATGGATGGGTTGTTCCGCACTTCTCTCATCTCACTTTTGGTGGCAAGAAGAACATTCTTAGTTTTTCCACTCGAGTTTGGCTTGTGGCACTCTCTCACTATAGTGTGGTTCTCTCGCTCACCACTCTTCTCACAAGGTGTTTTTGTGTATTGCGCCCTCGCTAAAGCCTTTGCATTGTCCGCAATTATTTGGCTAGGACTCATTTGTTGCAAAACACAAGTTTTTTCAAGCCATTTGAAGGTATAAGTATTTGAGTGACCATCATGCAAGGCACGCTTGTCAAATTGCCACGGCCTTCCTAGCAACATATGGCAAACCGTCATGGGGACCACATCACATTCCACCGTATCTTTGTTGGTCCAATTGAGAACGTTACCGAGACGGTGTGCTTGATCTTGAAGGACCCTTGGTCACTTAGCCACTGAAGATGGAGGGTGAGATTGAGTTTCTCACATAATTCCATGCTTGCAAGATTTTGGCAACTCCCTCCATCGATGACAACCTTGATGGACATCCCATTGATACCGGCACGAGTTTGGAAGATGTTTGATCATTGGTCTTCATTCTCATTGGCTTGAGTAGTTAAGACCCTTGTGACCACAAGCGATGGACTTGCGTCATGCTCACACACAAGTAGTTCTTGGTCCTCTTCCAAATGTTGCCTTGCCATGGCTTCCTTGACCCTTGCATCAAACTCATCTTCACTCAAGTATTCTTCATCGCCGTTGTCATGGATGAACAAAACTTTCTTGTTCCCACAAGCGGCCGACTTGTGTCCTTTGCCTCCACACTTGTAGCACTCACCATTGAATGGTTGTTCATCTCTTGTGTATTTGCCACTTGGGGCGGTTTTCCTTGAGGAAGTGTTGGCTTGAAAGGAAGCTTGGTTGTTTTTGATGAGCTTCCACTTGGTGTTGTCGGAGTAGTGGTTGGGGCTTGCTTGTATGTGAAGTATGTCTTTGGCTTGTTGTACTTGATGTCCTCTTGCACTTTACGCTCGGCCTTTGATGCGATGTGCACAAGCTCAACCATGTTGTTGTACTTTTGAAACTCGGTGATGCGCTTGATTGGATGGTTCAAGCCATTGAGGAAGCGTGCCATTGTTTGTTCATCACGTTCTTCAATGTTGGCACGGATCATGTTGAGCTCCATTTGCTTGAAGTACTCTTCCACGGTCTTTGTCCCTTGACTAAGCGTTTGAAGCTTGCTGAAAATGTCACACGTGTAGTGCGAAGGAACAAAGCAGGATCTCACATGAGCCTCCATATCTTGCCAAGTGGAGATTGGGGGCTCTTATTTTGATTCACGAGCGAGTTGGACTTGTTCCCACCAAATGTTGGCATACTCATCAAACTCGAGGGATGCCATGGCCATCATCTTCTCATTGCTATAGTTGTGCATGCGGAAGATCTTGTCAACCTTGAGTTCCCACGAAAGGTATTCTTCGGGTTCATTGGAACCGGTGAACTTGGGCATGGTGAACTTGAGCTTGCCGAAAGTTTCTTCTTCATTGCGGTTCCGGTGGCGACGGTTGCCATGATTGTGGTGGCCATCCTCATCATCCGAGCTCTCATGTCTTGCTTGGTGATGGTGGCGTTGCTCTTGCGGTTGTTGAGGTGCCGCGTTTGGTGGTGGAACTTGGTTTTGACGACGAGCTTGGGGAGCTTGCTCGTGTTGTTGGCACGGTTGAGGACGAGGAGGAGGTTGTTGATCCTCATGACGAGCTTGGGGAGCTTTATCTTGGTCTTGTCGTGGTTGATGCCGAGGAGCATTGCCTTGCGCCATGTGGCGAGGAGGACGTCGAGCCGCATGTGCAATGGGCTGCTCTCTTTCTTCTTGATGTGGAGGAGGCTCGCCATGATGAGCATGTTGTCGACGTTGACGTTCTTGTCGATGATGACGCCTTGGTGGATCTTCGAGTGCTTCACGCCAACGGCGGCCTTGTTCTTCCACTTCGGATGCTTCACTTGTTGTTGAAAGAACATGTCGAGGGCGATGGGCTTGGTGGTCCATGTGAGGTTGCTCTTGTTGAATCACAAGTGCCCTTGGTTGTGGCCGGTCCGCTTCACGTCTTGAAGGTCTTGCGAAGAGGTCACCATCATAGCTTGACGTTGCGGCGTGTCGCGGAGATGGTACCGCTTGAGAAGAGCTCATGGATTGAAGGACGGGTCCATCCCGGTGCCTTGAAGCGTGACGGCGAGGTGCACTTGATTCACTTGAGGAGTGTCGTGATGATCTTGAGTCTTGCAAGCGTGGCCTTGCTAACCCATCAATGAGGCGTTGTGTCACATCCCAAGATTTTCCAAATCTTGTAATGTGAAAAATAAATGAATAAAATAAAACTTTGTTGATTTTCAGAGTGAGAAGAAACTTTTTGAATTCAAATGGGAACCTTGAAACCTATTTTGATCAAGGTAAATCCTAAAGGGATTTATAAAGATAAACATTTAATAAAGGAAAATAAAAATATTTGGAATTACTATTTTGAAATCTTTTTATAAAAGATTTGATTTTCAAATGAAAAGGTAGAAATTTAAATAAGAATTATTTTATAAAGCCAAATTAAACCTTGGCCAAGCTTTTGAAATAAAAGGTTTTGCTTTGTTAAAAATAGTAAAGGTTTATATAAATAAAATAATAAGGATTTAATATCCAATTTTATTTAAGTAAAGGCTTTCCCATTTTAAATAAACACTAAAACTTATTAAATTATTTTAAATAAGCTTTCTAAGTATTTTATATTCTCAAATAAAACCTACTGAAGTGTTTTGGTTTTATTTAGATTTCAAATAAAGATTTAAATAAAACAAACCCTATTTGATTTAATAACTAAGGTCCATTTTATTTAATTATTAATGGAACCTAAAATAAAAATGTTATTTTATTTTAAACAAGTTTTCCAAATATCTTCTATTTTCAAATAAAACCTACTGATTTGGTTTTTAAAATATTTAGATTTCAAATAGAGTTTTTAAATAAATTAAAACCCATTTGATTTATTAACTAATGTCCATTTTATTTAATTATAAATGGTCTCTAAAATAAAAATATTATTTTATTTTGGGAATTGGTTTGTGTTGTTAAACAGAACCAAATTCAATTACAAAGTGTGGTGATTATTTGAATAGATTTGAATGCTTGTTTGGTTGTTTGAATTTCAAAACAGAAATTGATTTGGAAAAAGAAAAAGATTCAGAACTGGAAAAAAATATGAATCAGGTCGACCCAACCCAGCAGCCCAGTCTAGGCCCAACTCCAGCCCACCAACACCACCCAGCGAAACGTTTTCTACACGCAGTCTCGCACCCGCACAGAAGCAGACCGGTGGACCCTCCCCCTCACTCCCTTTCTCACTGACCAGCCGACCCCACCCTCTTCTGTTCATCGTCTACACCCGCGACCAGTTCTTCCCCGCTCCTGCCGTTGATTCCTCCGGTTTAATTCGTCTTAACGCGGCCACCATTACTCGCTTTGATCACGCAAGCTTAAACGCCCATGCCTCCTCTCCATTTCCCCTCTGTCACCCCACATTAGCACGCCCCCAGGCCGCCCTGATTCCTCTCCGAACCTCACTGCCACCGACGAGCTTTTCCCTCGATAACGGCCGTGTCCTGCCACCCCTCGCCTCCTTGACCACACTCACATACTCTCCTAGCCCTGGCGCTTCTCCCGGCGCTTTCCATTCACCCGCGGGCGCTCCAGAACGTTGGCTCCGTCTTCAACTGAGCACCGTCGCGTCTGCACCTTACTCCGGCGAGTTCCCCAGGTAGTATCTGACCGCCCCTCTCCTCTTCCTTCACGCTCGCATCACCGCAATGACTTTGCGCGTCTAACACACCCTCTACCTTGCTTCGGCATGCTCTGCAGCCTCGCCCTCGACCACGACCACGCGCAACCGACGCCAGCAGGAACTCCGGCGAGCAATCCACGTCGGACCAGAGCGCCCCTTGACTCCTCGAGAACAAGTTGAGCTTCCCCAGGCTTCTGCGAACGCGGTGAGCACCTTCCCAGCCACTCTAGCTTCCTGTATCGCCGGCGCCGCCACCGTCTGGCCGCTCCGCCGCCAGTAACCACCGCAGCGCCGCCCATCTATGGCTGATACGTTGTACACCGTTGGATGTGAATCCAAGCGCTACGATAGATCCACTAATCGAAGGGGTACGAACAGCTCTGCACCGCACGATCTGTTTAATATCCAACGCACCAGAGCAGCCGATCCAGGCGAAACGATATGGACGAATAGAATTAAGACGCGTGGCACTAGCTGATTTAAAATAGAATTTGAAATCTGATTTAGATGCAATTTTGAAACCCTTGTAACTTTTGATCCACACGTCCAAATTTTGCAAACTTTATACCATTGGAATCAGTGGATCAAGCCCTAGCCAACCATGCCATTTGTTTAGTAAAAAGTTTCTGTTAAAATGTTTGTTTTTGCAGAAACTTATGTATGCTTGTTTAGGTTATAAAAATTATTCAAAAATGATTTTGGGGATAAAATCTTTTGCAAATGGTGTGATTTGAACCTACTGACCATAGGAAACACTTTGTGGTTTCAAAAATTTATTTGGTGAAACAAAATAATGATTCTTTGATTTAAAACCAATTCTAGTCAAATAAAAATATAGTTTATTTATTAAAAATGGGTTTGGAAGAAAACCTTTGGGAAATGTTTTGTTTTAAACTCTCTGACCCCAAACACCAAGTTTTATGGTTTGAAAACATATTTGGTGAACCCTATAGATTAATGCCTTAGTAAAAATATTTCTACACCACATAAAATGATACTTTGTTTTGAAAATGGTGTTTGAAATGAAATCTTTTGCAAATGACTTTGCCACTTTATAAAATGACCATTAGGTGTTTTCAAATGTTCATGACCCATTAGGAACCACTTTTTCAAATAAAACAAAGCTTGGCATGCTTGCATGCATTACTTTGACTTTATGATTTTATGTGTTGTTTGCTTGATTGGTAGATTGAGATTGTGCCTTGCTTGATTGATTTGTAGTGACTTGAAGAGTGTGATTGTTGCAAGGACAAGGAGTGAACTTATACTCTCTACCAAAAAGGCAAGTGATGCTTCATACTTTTGTCCCATTACTTTCACTATGCATTAGTGATTTTCTCTAAGTAAAATTTGCATGGAATTTTGCTAAGTATAAACCTTGCTATAGGAAAACCTAGTAGACGAAACCTTAGTAGAAATTTTCCTAAGTTAAGATACCTACTACTATCAAGCTTATCTTAGCTAATAGAAAACAAGGGTGGAATATACATTCACACTATGGAAAAATTTCTAAGTCTGAGGACTTGTGTTTTTGTTTAATAAAACAACTAAGTTAATGAATCACCTGGGTGGAATGGGACTTGATTGGTGGTTTTTGGTTGAGTGGTTCACAAGGCCCATGTTTATGGTTGACCTTGTGTATCTCACTTGTGGATTGCCACCCAGGAACAAAGAGATTTGAGATGTCAAATGTTGAGAAGCTTCAAGTGCAACCACTTGGCATTATGGGCTCTGCCTGGATCATATAGGTTGCAAGAACTTAGCCATATGGACAGTTGGTGGTAGAGTTTGATAGGTTGGAGCGCGTCCATTTTGGTCTAAGGGAAGGCTTCTGAAAGATCTTGTCTTCGGAAACCAAGTCTTGTGGGGAAAGTGCACCACCTCTGCAAAGTGTAAAATCTAAGTACTTAGCCATTTCCCTGGTAAAGGACAATTTGAGCATCAAGACATGGAAGCAATCAAGAATCTCATCATTCAAATTTCTAAGTTAAAAACTTGTGTTTAAACAAGGGTTAAAGGATCTTCAATCTTTGATTGGGAGAAATGATTTTGTCAAAGCAAAAACTTAGTATTTTCAAAATGATAATGAAAACCTATTTTGAGAAATGCAAGCCTCAACTCCACTTAGCTAAATGCATATAGATGATAGACTCCACCATACTACCATAGTATCACGTGCCAATACAATTCAAATGTATTGACCCTTGTGGCTGTAACTTGTTATGTTGCAGGTTTGATTGATTTAGTGAAGTGTGTTGATTAGGATTACAAAAGTCTACAACCAACATGTCTGCCTGTGGCACTTTGAAGATGAAGGACCCATGCTTATAGTTATTCCGCTGCAATGTAATGTAATAGCCAAATGAGTTATGTAAGATGTAATAAAATTATGTTATTCCTGGTTATAAAGTTGTATTATGACCTTTGTTTCTTGATATTACATCTTAATTGTGGATGCTAGCTATTGATCCAGGGACTAGCATTGTAAACACAGGGGACTCTACCTTATTTAAAGGTTGGGACCCTTACAGATGGTATCAGAGCATTGTGTTGCCTGTAGGATTTGTAAACCTAGGATTGGACAAAAACCCTTAGAAAAATAAGAGTTTTATTTGTTCCAAAACTTATTTACAAACAATCTTGTAAACTCTTTCCTCAACCATTTTGGTTTTGACTCTACATCTCATCTATTTCAACTTGATGGAAAAACCTACCCCATGGCCAAAAACTTCACCATGAGCAAAGGACTTCTTCAACTCTAATGACTTCAGCTTCTTCAACTCTAATGACTTCAGCTTCATCAACTCTAATGACTTCAACTTCTTCAACTCTAATGACTTCAACATCTTCAGCATATTCACCAAGGACTTCAACCTTAGATACCACTAAGGACAAGTGAGACAAGAAATCTTGCTCAAGATATGGAGACTGAGGAAATGCAAAATTAGAAGGAGTTCACTTCACTTGAAGCTTTTGTGACCAAAAGTTTTCCCAAGGAAACCATGATCTCATGCAAGAAGAATCAACCAAGAAGAATGGAAAGATCACAAGTGAACCATATAGATGGACCACCATATTTTAGTTAAGTCAAACACACCAACTTATGTGGTGTAACAAAAATATTTTGTTGCCTAAAATGTGCTTGAACTTTGTTGTTTGAGTGAAGTGTTTGTTTGTGATTGCTTGCACATTGCTTGTGTGAATTGTGATGTGTGTGATTAGAACCCTTACTTAGAAATATTTTGCCTATTCTAATCCTAATCCAACCCAAACAGATGACTTCTCCAAGAGACTCCAACATCAAGGTTGATGACACCAACACCAACCAAGAAGACAACATGAGAGAACTTATAGCAACCCAAAACCAGTTGAGCCAAGAGACAACTCAGCTTTTAGCCAACAACAATGGACTAGACCCAGCCATACAAAGGATTTTGAAACTTCAATCCCAATTGTTGCAAGGATTGGTTACTCAAATGATCAACATGAGAGAAAACTTTTCCCAAAGAGCTAAGGACAACAAGGATGACAAAGATGTTATACTAGAAGGAACCCAAGCTAACAATACTTGTGGAGACAAGGATCATGCATCCAAGGAGCATGAAGATCAATGCCCCAAGAAGAGAGAAAGATTTCCATATGAAGAGCATGAACTAGAAGCACTCCTAGCCTAGGAGAGACCCAAAAAGAAGAAGAAGGATATTACTCAAGTGCAATGTTACAATTGCAAAGAGAAGGGACACTATGCCAGTGAATGCCCAGAAAAGAAGAAGAACCAAGGAAATAAACAAGAAGAATTGTTACCCAAGGAAAATAAAGATATTAACCAAGTGTGGTCCAACAACTGCAAAGATCTAGGACATTATGCAAGCAACTGTCCAGAAAAGATGAAACACAAGATAAAACAAGCCTATGAGGGATCTCAGCCTTGTCACATGTTTCAAATGCAAGGAGCTAGGCCACTATACAAACTTATGTCCAGAGAAGTTTCCCCAAGATACCAAGAAGACCAATATGTAATCTAGATGGAAATTTTTAAGGGTGGTAGTACCCTAGTTGTTTTGAGCCTACTTGTAACCCCTAGCCTCCCCAAATCTCGGGACTAGCATTGTAAACACAGGGGACTCTACCTTATTTAAAGGTTGGGACCCTTACACATTGAAGCTTCTCATCCATTGAGGTGAGGGCGCGACCAAGAGCTTCATTTTGATGACCGAGGTTGTGTTGCATGGCATGCATTTGGCCTCGGACTTCTTCGAAACGGTTGTCGATGTTCTTGAACTCCACTCGGGCTTCGCTAAATTGTTCATCTTGGCGCCGCTCAAGGGCTTCACAATGGTAGTTGAATTCTCCTCGGACTTTCCAATGGTCTCATTTTGTCATGTATTGTGTGTCGTCCACCGGAGGTGGTGGTGGTTGGGACGGCTCGCCATTCCTGTCCATGATGCAAAGCCGACAAGAGTTGTATATGGAGAAAAAGGGTGCGTAGCGTTAGCCTTTTACCTCACCTTGGAGATTATATCAAATCAATTGCCACACAAAGGAGCGAACAACGTGCAAAGTGAAATGTCAAAGAAACTCACACACAAATAAGCTACAACTCTCAAAAGATTTTGGTGGATGGGTATGATTGTGGAAAAACCAAAGAACCAATCGAATGCAAAGGATAGTCAAAAATCGAGAACATCCAACAAAATCAAGTCAAAAGGAAATGATCAAATCAAAAGGTGACGAGAACCTACGACTACACACACGCGTGGAGAAAAATGGGGTTAGCACGACTATGAAAGTGAGCACGAAAAGACCTAACGAAGACTACGCTCGGTTGTCGTGCCAACTCAAGGAGAGACCACAACTCGTTTGCCAAAAGAGAGTAAGCAACGGATTTGTGCACTTGCCTTGGCGCGCTTCTTCCCCTCTCTTTTTGCTTACAAGCTTGATGCTCTCTTTGTATTGGGAGACTATGTATCTTTCTATTTTTCTTTTTCTTTTTATCTTTTTTTTGATTCTTTTTCTTTTTCTCCCTTGCTATGCTATTATGTTAACTTTTGTATTTGCCCTCACACTCTCACTTTCCAATGGCAAGTGCACAATGTTTAGACAAACACAAAATGAGTTGTTCTCATAGGATAGGTACACACAAAGGAAGATATGGCTACAAGGGTTGACACAAGTTATACCTTAGTTGTTGATGGTGATCTTGTGTCGATGGAGCGGGGAAGAGTTTGGGGTCCGTGGTGTCAAAGAGCGCGGCGATGTTGCGGAAGCTATCTGTTAGTTGGTGACACGCACACGGAACACAAACAACAAGCAGACAGATTAGCCAATGCAGAAAAGAGGAAAAAGAGCAAAACTGGCGTCCAGGGCCGGAGACTCCGGTGTAGGCCAGAGACTCCCGTGTACAGGCCGGAGACTCCGGTGTGGAAGATCTGCTCGTGTTCTTGAGCGGAAATTCACGCCTAGAGTGCTCAAATCCGAGAAAATTTGGCCAAAATTGGGCTGGGAAACGCAGGCAAAAGCTGGACCTAAACCTTAGACACGATTTGGTCGGATCAAAACCACAAATAACACACCAAAACGATAGATCGATCCAAAGGCCAATTGGGGGTGTTTTTTGGGAAATTTTCGAATTTATGGTGGATAGAAGAAAAATTGAGGGGAAATTCGTGATTAACCTTGCTCTTGATACCAATATGTTATGGGGTAACCCCTTGGGGTGGCCCGATCTTTCACGAATCTCCGCGGGAATCGAGGGGAAAGCGGTGGAAGGGAGAGAGGGGATGAAATCCTCGAACACACGCACACGAAGAACCCGACGAACCCACGCACACAAATCACGATACACGCCGATAACTCACACCGGTGGCAACCGGTCCAACATAATCCCTAGGATCGGTGTTGGGCGAAGCTCTCTCTCGACGACCAACAATGGGGGCGAGGTGCTTGGTGAGATCTTGACGACTTGGGGGCGAGAAACCGAGAACCCAAGGCCTTGTACAACTTGAACGCACTAGGCAAGATGCAAGAGGTTCTGGATAATAGGGTGCCCCTTGGTAGGAGCATGAGACAAATAGATGAAAGATCCTCAAAGGGGTGTCATCAATCTATTATTATCCAAGTCTAGGGTTTACATATGAGGGGTGGGGATTTATATAGGCCAACCACTTAAACAGGGGTAGTTCTGGAATAAAACTAGAAGTTTGGGCGAAACTGGGGGTTACATGGGCCAGGCCCAAAAGGCCTTGACATGCCTGGCGTCGATCAGTCCGGAGACTCCGGTGTCGGGTCCGGAGACTCCGGTCTAGGCCGGAGACTCCGGTCAATCTCCGGACCCGTATCTGGAGGGGGCATCTGGCTGTCCCGGGCTTGGGTCTTGGGGCCGGACCGGAGGAAGGTCCGGAGACTCCGGTGTAGGGGACCGGAGACTCCAGTGTGCAGAGCTCCAGCAGATTCTTCTCCTGGTCCTTCTTCCTTGGGGGCTTGGTGTGGTGATGTTGCTTCATAGCTGAGGATACATAACGTAGTTGCATGAAGTAGCAAGCCATCCAAAGGTAGACCAAAATCACATGAGGAAAGGAGCGAGTTAACCTTGGCTTGTAGGATCTTGGCTCGGGCGCGAGTCATTGGTCCACTTAGGGGACTAGGTGTTGTAGATGGAGGTGCGTCCGTAGGACGGGCTGCATCACCCCTCTAGCTCGTCCAAACCCTAGTTTTATCCCTAAACTACCCCTGTTTATGTGGCTGGCCTATAAATAGAGCCCCCACCCCTTCATGTATCCCTTAGGCATAGATGATAGACTAAAGACAACCCCCTTGTGTGGAATCTCTAGTTTTGCCTCATCCCCTTATCCAAGGGGACCGACTATCGTCACCAACCTCGATTGGACTTTGCATCACGCATCCATTGTTGAACAAGGCCTTGGAGTTTGATGTCTTGTCTCCAAGTTGTCAAGACCCTCCCCAAGGTGTTCTGCCCTCTCCGATGTGGATTTGAGGGAGCATGTTGACCGATCTTTCCTTGCGAGGATTCTATCGGACCGGTGGCCGCCGTTCGGGAGCAATCGGCCTTGTATCGTGTGAGTTTTGCGTGTGTTCATCGTGTTCTTCGCGAGGTGTGTGTTCGCTTCCGCTACCTTCTCCCTTTCCCCTCGATTTCCCATCGATTTTACCACGAGATTCGTGAAGATCGGGCCACCCAAGAGGTTAACCCCTCCATCATATTTCATACAAGCCTCCTTTCTTCATTATGGTGGCCTCAAAGTTCTGAAATCTTCATCCGTGGCCTTCTCTTGAATCAACTCATGCTTGCTGCCATCTCCATGCATGGCCAGGCTCCAATGCTTGTCCCTCTCATCCATGCTTGGTCCATCATTCCTAAGAGTAATAAATACATCTGATTTAGGCAGCATCATATTCTCACGTATGTGAGGAATAGTTCCAAGAAACGAAAGTACCTGATAGTTAAGTTGTTTGGCACGAGATCTTGTGATAGGTCCTTGTATGTGTGTAGCTGTAGGTACAACGGTAGTATCAATAGATGGGATGTCCACATCATGCTCCCCTTCTTGAATTGAAGTCGTCCTCGACGCAATCTCATCTTCCTCACCAAAGTAAGGCTTTAAATCTGCAATGTTAAACGTAAGACTAACCGTACCAAAGTCTGCAGGCAACTCAAGTTTATATGCATTATCGTTTATTTTATCTAACACCTTAAAGGGACCAGCAGCACGCGGCATTAACTTAGACTTGCGTAAATCAGGAAAACGATCTTTACGCAAATGTAACCAAACAAGATCTCCAACATCGAACACAACATGCTTTCTCCCTTTATCCCCAGCAAGTTTATACTTAGCATTCATGTGTTCAATGTTATCTTTAGTAGTCCTATGTAAATTTAATATCATTTCAGCGCGTTGTGTAGCATCCAAATTATTTTGCAGCGAAGAAGGTAAAGGCAATAAATCAATAGGTGCACGAGGAACAAAACCATACACGATCTCAAACGGGCACATCTTTGTGGTAGAATGCAGCGAACAATTATAAGCAAATTCTATATGAGGTAAACACTCTTCCCACAATTTTAAGTTCTTCTTTAAAATGGACCGCAACATAGTAGACAAAGTTCTATTTACTACGTCAGTTTGTCCATCAGTTTGGGGATGACATGTAGTACTAAACAGCAATTTAGTCCCCAACTTAGCCCATAAACATCTCCAAAAGTGGCTCAGAAATTTAGTATCATGATCAGAAACAATAGTATTTGTCACACCATGCAAACGAACAATTTCACAAAAGAACAAATCAGCAATATGCGCACCATCATCCGTTTTATGACAAGGAATAAAGTGTGCCATCTTAGAAAACCGATCCACAACAACAAAAATACTATCCCTCCCCTTCTGTGTTCGTGGCAATCCCAAAACAAAGTCCATAGAAATATCCTCCCAAGGAACACTAGGAACAGGAAGAGGCATATATAAACCATGTGGATTAAGGTGAGACTTAGCTTTTTGACAAGTAGTGCAGCGTGCCACAAGTATCTCAACATCTCGACGCATACGTGGCCAAAAGAAGTGTGCAGCAAGAACATCCTCCATTTTCTTGACCCCAAAGTTGTAGCATCCCAGTTGTCTAACACCTGTAATGCTACTTGTTCTAGTAATAAAAGGGCCACTTCCAACATATAATTGTTGCATCATCATCATATCATGCTCATGTCATCATGCCACCTTGCATTTGAGCATTATATAAAACCCCTTCTTGTTTGGTTCTTATCTCATGTGCATTATTAATTATAGTTGCCTCTTGATATTGTATTTGGTTCTTGATAAATTGTTAAATGCCCAAGTTGATTTGGGGGCATATCTCTTAATAACTCCACCACCTTTTCTTCACCACCTTATAATTCCACCATCCAATTAATATGAGCTTGGCATTTTATTTGAGTTTACCTGATGCAGCCCGACCTACGGTCGTTACTACATCAAGGTCTCCAACTTACGCCAAGTCGCCATGGACTCCAAAGGTGAATCCGTTCCTCTATGAAAGCTCACTTCCTACCCTATTGAATGGTATGCTACTTCATACTCCGTCACATATTCATGATAGGTTCACACCGACCAGTACGGAGGCAAGGGAGGAAGCCCGGAGCATCAAGCCCGACAAGACGGAAGCTTGGAAGAGGAGGAGGAAGAAGACAGTTCAGCAGCTGCCCGGTTCAAGCGGTACTACCGGTCGGCGGAACCGGTACTACCGGTCAGCGGTACTACCGCCCCCTGCTACCGCCCGGTACTGAAGCTTGCGCCATCGCCACAGGAAGCCCCGGTACTGGCTTGCAGTACTACCGCCCGCAAGCGGTACTACCGGTCCCCAAAGCGGTACTACCGGTGATGACCGGTACTACTGGTCCCAAGTCCGGTACTACCGGTCATGTCAGTGCCTGCGCGCACTAGTTGGGCCACAGCCCATGTATCCCCCCCTTTACTTACCTATTCGCCTAGTTTATCCCCAAACTACCCTTGTTTAGTGGTTGGCCTATAAATAGAGCCCCCACCCCTCATGTATCCCTTAGGCATAGATGATAGACTAAAGACAACCCCCATTGTGGAATCTCTAGTTTTGCCTCATCCCCTTTACCAAGGGGACCGACTATCGTCACCAACCTCGATTGGACTTTGCATCACGCATCCATCGTTGAACAAGGCCTTGGGTTCTCGGTTTCTCGCCCCCAAGTCGTCAAGACCCTCCTCAAGGTGTTCTTCCCTCTCCGATGTGGATTTGAGGGAGCACGTTGACCGATCTTTCCTTGCGAGGATTCTATCGGACCGGTGGCCGCCGTTCGGGAGCAATCGGCCTTGTATCGTGTGAGTTTTGCGTGTGTTCATCGTGTTCTTCGCGAGGTGTGTGTTCGCTTCTGCTACCTTCTCCCTTTCCCCTCGCTTTCCCATCGATTTGACCACGAGATCCGTGAAGATCGGGCACCCAAGAGGTTAACCCCTCCATCATCTGGTATCAGCAGCTTTTGGTTGCCACGGATTTCTCATCGATTTGGTCTTTTCCCCATAAATTCGAAAATTCCACCAAAAACAGCCCCAATTCGTGTTTTGGATCGATCTGTGATTTGAGTGCGTTTTGGTAGGTTTTGATCCGTGGATTGCTTGCTAAACTTGTTGATCTACCTTCCTTTGCGTTCCCATGGCCTAATTCCTTGATTTCCCCCTTCGATTTGGTGTCTTTCTTGAAGATTTTCCGCCCAAATCACCCCAAAATCGTGAAAACGCGTCAAATCTAGGCATCCCAGGTCCAGGCGGTACTACCGGGTCCAAAAACCGGTACTACCGCACTTAACCGGTACTACCGGACCCAAAAGACCGGTACTACCGCCCTATTCTGATCCAAAACAGCAAGTTCCAGATTTCAGCCTCTCACCGTTTTGGGCATAACTTTTGCATACGAACTCGGATTTTGGTGTTCTTTAGCTCGTTTCGAAGAGGAGAAGGAGCCCTACATCATCATCCACGTGGTTCATGCTATCTACTCCATCCAAATTCCGTGAGCAAGGCAGAATCCAACAATAAAGGGTGAAGATCGTCGACGAAAGGTATAAACATTCCGCGACTTCTCCCCACTTGCATTCCTTTGTGAACCCCACTATCTTTGCGAGCAACAAACACCTATTGAGACTAGTTCCTCTTATGATTGCTTGGGCTATGCACATTTGATACCTTGTAGATTCCGAGCAAACATTGTGAGCGCTATCTCATATAGTTATCTTGTATAGTTGTTGGCACAAGGAAGAGGCAAGTGAAAAAGAAATAAAAAGAAAAAGAAAAGAGAGAAAAAGAGAAAAAAAAATAGAAAAAAAAAGAAAAGAAAAGAAAGAAATATACATGTGCTTTATAGAATAGGAAGCGCAAGCTCGATGAACATCATATAGGTGGTACTTTTGTGCATATCTTGTAGCCCACCAATTTTGTGCAATCGAACTAGCGTCTCTCCTTGTACTTGTGTGACACGAGCTTATAGACTTCTCTAGGTAATCATTTGGTTCTTAGCTCACTTTTTCCGTCGCACAAGTCCCATTTATCCCACCGTGTGTGTTTCCTTGTACATATTTCCTATCTTGTAGATTGACTTGTTTGCTTGGTGATCATTGTGGTTCTTTACTTGCCATTACAACATCTTGATTTCGGATTGGTTCTTGACATGCCATTTTCCATACCTATCCACCATAGGCCTTGTGTGTGTGTGTTTTTTTGTTGGTAGTTGGTTTTGGTGTTCCGCGTGAACTTCACTTTGCTTGGTTTCTTGCTCTCAAGTGTGGCCACTTGCACGATAAGATATTCCAAGGTAAAGTAAGGTTTGACGTTGTATCCCTAACACCCTCTACCACTTCCATATACAACACTTGGTCTTGTGAAGCATGTCTAGGGACTCCGGGACCGAGGATAATTTCTATGAAGAATCCACGATGAGCCACCATGCCTATGTCTCCACAAGCATGGATAACATGATGGAGCACTACACGAACAATGGCTCCACATGCTTGGGTGACATGGAGTGCTACAACAACAACAACTCCCCAAGCATGGGCGACTTCAAGAATGACAACGACAAGCTCCTCAAGTCGCACCGGCCAAGACGAAGCCTACGCCTCGAGTGCGCCAAGGTCCACCATGAAATGGACAAGTTCGAGAGCGACCTCCACAACTTCAAGAAGGACATGGACAATGACTTCGACAAAAACATGAGCATGGTCGCCAAGACTAATGATGCCTTGTGCTCATTAGAAGAACTTATAAGGAAGCGTGCCAAGGACAAGGGTCATCGTCGCGAGCGTCATGTGGATGACCAAGTGCGCCACCTACACCAACCATCGGCAAGGCACACCAATGACCTCCGTCGACACCGTCACAAGGCACCTTCAACTACTAGTGCCACCACCAAAATGGCACCAAGAGCAAGCCTTCGTCCACGCCATCAAGCTTCAACGACTACGCTTGCATTCGAATACCTCATGAACGAGGAAAATGTAGACCTCTACTTCGCCAAGTTGGATAGCATGAGCCTACCTCCACCACTACTACAAGATGGCCACAAGAAGGTCGAGCATGGGATTTTCCCTTCGACCATGGAGGCGAGCAATGATGCCCATCTTATGGCATCCAACCTTGGAGGCGACAAGGTCAAGAATGGTGAGCATGGGATTTTCCCTTCACCAAAGGAGGCGCATGGAGTTGAGGAAACTGAGCCTACCCCCATATGCTTGAGTGATGATGTGGTACCAATCCCATGTGAGTATGAGAGCCACTTAGCCCACTTGAGTGAGAACAAGAGTGACATGAGTGACTCCACCTTATGTGAGATTGAGTGCTTCCACTTGGAGGGCATGAGCGATACTCCTAGTGAGTTGAGAGTGGTAGTTGATAGGTCAAGTCAGACCATGTCGAATCCTAACAACTCACCCTCTACCTCTAGTGTGTTCTCTTGTGTTGTGCTAGGTTCCATGGATGAAGACGCGCCAAGCTATGAAGCAATGATGCCTCAATTGGAGAAGATGTACATGGTGCACGAAGATGATGCTACGCCATGGCTACATCAAGAAAATGAAGTCGTCCACAAGGAGGCCACTACTTCCACAACACCCACTTCATATGAGAGGTATGAACAAGGTAACAATAAGGGTGTTGATGATGCCATGATCCCACTAGTGGACATGATGAATTGTGAGGATATGCATGCTATGGATGATACGTGTGACATTACATATGCTTCATCCACTTTCCCATGTGATGATTTGCCTTTGCATAATATTGATCATGTGGAATTGTTTGATTGCGATATCATTGCCATAAACATGCCATGCTATGCATCTTGTGTGTATCCTCCAATTGCTATGGACATGCTTTGTCATGCTAGTCATTCAATTTTTCCCGTTGCTTGCCATAAGATGAATGCTTGCAACAATGTTGACCACATGCGTTATAATGAGATGGCCCCCATAGCTTTCTCAATTTTTGGAGATTTTGATGATTGCCATGATAAGCATGTTCCCCACTTGCATACTCACCATGCATCTATTTCATACTTGATTGACATTAATGGTGATGTGCACAAGAAGAGATACGTCATGATGGATGATGTGTATCTCTACCATGCACACACATTCTTCCTTTTGTGTATGATGTGTGTAGGTACCCGCATTATCATGTCAACCTCGGTTGAGCACGAGTTGACAAAAAGAGCTCTTGAGAGCATCCCACAAGTGAGTTCAAGATCGAACCCAGCTCTGATACCTTTTGCATGCTTTGCATCTTTCATGTTGGCAAATTGCTCTTTCCTATGGTTTGATTGCAAGCATGTTAATGGTATTATCTCCCTCGTGACATTCATGTTTCTTCGCATTTAGATAATGATGCTTTGTGTGTTGCAACAAAACTGTTGAACATTTTCTATTTCCAATGTTTTGTGTGCACCCACAATTCCATTAAGAGCATGTATTGTCATGAGAGCTTCCAAGAATCTCGTCTTGTTGTTGCAACAAACATAAGGACCACTTGCTCTTTCATTTGGTTTGTTTGCAAACATAATACTTTTGTTTTGGATATGCTTCCTTGTGTGTTTTTGCCAAATTCTCCTATTCTTGCATCAAAGATGTTGTTTGAAATTTGGATCCAATGCTTTGAATGCCCCACTTCTATGTTATATGGAGTTTTTGAGTTTCCACATTTGGATGATGTTCAAACGATTTCCATGCACATTGACCATGCATATGCATTCCGTTTGCTATACTTGAGTTGTGCTAATCGTGTTGTGAACAAGAATGGACATGCCACAAATGACATGCTCCTCTATCACACACAAACATATGTTGCTTGGTCTTTGTTGTATGAAGGTACAAATGCATACACGTCAACCTCTATGGACTATATGTTGACACGAAGAACCGAAGAGAGTTACATATGGCTACCCTTCACCGAGCTATCTCTACAAGCTAAGGTGACTCCCTTCTACTTGAGGACTCATGCTATAATCTTCATGAATTGGCTACGCTTTGAGTGTTGCTTTGCTTTTGTTGTGAGCTTTGTAGGCTTCAAGGAAGGTGAAGGAACAATGAAGTGTTATCAAGTCAATCTTCCCGAGGACGACTATAAGGTGAACCCCAGGATCAGGAAGGTCTCTCGACCGCTTCTACTTTGTGATGAGCATGTAGAGTCGAGGACGACTCTTTTTGAAGGGGGGGGAGATGATGCAGCCCGACCTACGGTCGTTACTACATCAAGGTCTCCAACTTACGCCAAGTCGCCATGGACTCCAAAGGTGAATCCGTTCCTCTATGAAAGCTCACTTCCTACCCTATTGAATGGTATGCTACTTCATACTCCGTCACATATTCATGATAGGTTCACACCGACCAGTACGGAGGCAAGGGAGGAAGCCCGGATCATCAAGCCCGACAAGACGGAAGCTTGGAAGAGGAGGAGGAAGAAGACAGTTCAGCAGCTGCCCGGTTCAAGCGGTACTACTGGTCGGCGGAACCGGTACTACCGGTCAGCGGTACTACCGCCCCCTGCTACCGCCCGGTACTGAAGCTTGCGCCATCGCCACTGGAAGCCCCGGTACTGGCTTGCGGTACTACCACCCGCAAGTGGTACTACCGGTCCCCAAAGCGGTACTACCGGTGATGACCGGTACTACCGGTCCCAAGTCCGGTACTACCGGTCATGTCAGTGCCTGCGCGCACTAGTTGGGCCACAGCCCATGTATCCCCCCCTTTACTTACCTATTCGCCTAGTTTATCCCCAAACTACCCTTGTTTAGTGGTTGGCCTATAAATAGAGCCCCCACCCCTCATGTATCCCATAGGCATAGATGATAGACTAAAGACAACCCCCATTGTGGAATCTCTAGTTTTGCCTCATCCCCTTTACCAAGGGGATCGACTATCGTCACCAACCTCGATTGGACTTTGCATCACGCATCCATCGTTGAACAAGGCCTTGGGTTCTCGGTTTCTCGCCCCCAAGTCGTCAAGACCCTCCTCAAGGTGTTCTTCCCTCTCCGATGTGGATTTGAGGGAGCACGTTGACCGATCTTTCCTTGCGAGGATTCTATCGGACCGGTGGCCGCCGTTCGGGAGCAATCGGCCTTGTATCGTGTGAGTTTTGCGTGTGTTCATCGTGTTCTTCGCGAGGTGTGTGTTCGCTTCCGCTACCTTCTCCCTTTCCCCTCGCTTTCCCATCGATTTGACCACGAGATCCGTGAAGATCGGGCACCCAAGAGGTTAACCCCTCCATCATTACCTCTAGCTCATGTTGGTTGGTTGGATTCCACCCATAATCTTTTGCTTGGCCTTACTCCACTTTTGGGGATGCACATAAATAAATGCCATGGGATTACATTTTGTTTTCACAAGGTTAAAACATGGCATTTAATATTGATGCATGGCCCATGCAAGTACCACCTTTGTTTTGCCCTTTGAATTTTATTGTTTTCTTTTGCATGGATCATCTCTTGCTTGAGATTGTTTGTTTTGTCCAAACTAAACGCATACCCCACCAAAACCCTCCTCTTAATCTAAACCTACCCTTATCACCATCCACATCCATGCATGCACATGTGATCATGTGGGTGTGCATGAGCCTAAACCCCCACATCCTTCTCCCTACCTCTTTTCTTTTGATCTTGCTTGGCCTTTGAATGGAGCATGCATGATTCAAAATCTCTAGCTCTACCTTTTCTCTTGGCTTGAACCTTGTTGATCTTGCTTAAAATCCTATCACCACATCTCTCTCTCTCTCTCTTTTTCTTGTCTTGATCTTGTTAGAGCTTGTCTAGTGCATGGTTTGATCTTGCCATATAACCCTAGCAACCTATCTTTCCCCTCTCAAAAACCTAAACCCTAAGTCATCCCCAAACCCCACCTAGCTAAACCCTAAACCTACCCCACCCCCTCCTTTCCATCCATGCCGAGCCTCTTCCAGCTGGTCCCACCTGGCCCCTCTCTCCCTGGCCCACCTAGCTGCTACCCCACCCCAAACCCTAGCTGTACCCGAGCCAAACCTAACCCTAACCCGACCCTAGCACTAGCCGAGCCACCCCCTCTCTCTCAGCTCTCTCTCTCTGCATGGGGGCCCCTCCACCGAGCCTACCGCCTCTCTGGCCTCACCCTACCCCACCTGGAAGCCTCCCCTACCTGCCCCTGCCTTGCCGTGGCCCTGCCGTGCACGTGAGGTGCAAAAGTTGGCGCCGAGCCGACCTGCCCCTCCCCCACGCAAGCCCCACCTGCCCCTCTCGTTCTTATCCCCTCCCTCACACCGCTGGCCTTCCACAGATCTCCCCTAATGCCCTGCCTCGCCTCCCCTCTTCTCCCTCTCTTCCACCGCCCCAGCTGCTGACGCCGTCTTCCCCGTCGGCTCGCGCTCGAACGCAGCGTACCAGGAGGCGGGCGTGGTGCTGCAGGTGTCGTGGAAGCTCTGGAGGTCGTCCGCGTCGCCCCCGTACCCAGCAGCGAGGAGGAGACGCCCCAGCACCGCCGGAACCGACGCCGCCAGACGCAAACCCTAGCTGCTCAGGACGTCTGCCCCGCCGTCGATCTACTGCGCCCCGACCCGATCCGAGCCCACCATCGAGTCTGCGGTGAGCCTCTCCCCCTCCCTGGCAAGGTCCTCCTCGCCGTCGCTTCCTAGCGCCGCCGTGCGATTCGTCGAACAGCCTCGGTGCGCGGCGGCCGACGTCGTTCTCGCGTCGCTGCGTCGCGCAGCGACCTAACTAGGCCCCGTGCGCTCCCCTGTCAACAGCCACACAGCCACCGCAGCGGTTTCGCCACGCCACGCGCACGCCCGCGTCGCGGGTTCGATTCCCCCTCGCCGCGCCAGCCGCTGTTTCTTTTATCCGTCAGTTGGTTCAGAGGGAAGAACAACAGTGCTCGTAGTGCACTTTGCACAAAACCCCCTGGCCTTCTTTTGCCTCAACCCGCAGCCCTAGCCCCACAGTCAGCGTCAGAGTTGGTTTTATAAAAAGGCTCCCAGGTTTTCTGTTAATCAACCCGCGGTCCCCCTCCCTCTCAGCCACTAGCGTGTGGGTCCAGGTGCGCCTGTCCCCACCTGTCTGTGACTGGGGCTAGGTTGGCCTGGGTGTTAAAACGTTTTCAGATTCTGTTTAAATTCAAAACTATTCAAATTTAATTCAAATACTAATTTCAATTCAGTTTTAAATAACTTTTCATTTATAAATCCAAATAATGCAAATGTTATATGTTTCTGAACCAGAAAAATGTAAGGATTTCAAATATGCCATTCAAATTGCCTTTTGCACATTTAAAATTCCAAGTTGAATTAAATTACCACAAATGCCACTAGAACTTAAATAATTAATAACTTTTGATTTATAATTCCAAATTTAACAAATGATATGTCTAAAATGATCAGCTCGACGAGACCTTTCTGTTTATGCTATCCTTGACTTCAATTGCAGCATGCATCATATAAATATATAGTGTACAGCAACTGTTATGACAACAAAATGTGATCCAAAACCCCATTAAAATGTTATTCTTGTCTTCCACACCTCACCTATGCCATGCTACTTTAATGCCATGCAAATTGTGCATCATTCATCATGGCATGATTGGTTTCTTGACGCATCTTATACATATGCTTATGCTCTATATTCAAGTTGGCCTTGTTTGTTTGGTTTTTCTCGGATAGACACTGAGCAGGGGATATATCAAGAGAACCAGGAGCACTACCCAGATCCGTCTCTCGCTTCAACTGAGTTGCCAGGCAAGCACTTCCACATGCTTGCATACATACAGTACCTATTGCCTCTACCTTATTCTTGCATCATTGAGTCGCGATTGCATTAAATTGAATCCTAAGTATTGCATAGCCTTTACTTTTAAACCCCACCGAGCTTGTTCCTCCATCCCATGAGCCATTACTACAGGAGTTGTTTGAGCCATGCGAGTCGTAGAACAGCATGTGTAGGGTTTGTGAGAGTCTGATGGATAACGAGGTACCTAAACAACTTAACCTGAGTAGTAATGGGATAACTAATGAAAGTGGCACCGGTGAGCAACATCTGCTATTTGGTTTTTCCTGCTCACTTGTGTCCCGTAAGACCCCAAGTACTTGATTCCTGTTCCTTGATTTATCGCGCTATCCACATCCGGGAGGTATATGGGACCCCCCTGAGCCAGAGCTTGATTCATTCTTATTTCTTGGGGCCACAAACTAGTTTGAGGTTTTGTTTACTATCCTGTACTTATGCCATGCTACTGCTTTATTACGTTTGTGCGAGGAGCACACTGTACTGTTTAGGTAAGCGGAGTGTTTTCGCGGTATCGACACCCCGAGTTTTCGGGTTCCCAGTCGCTTACAGCCATTGTCGCAAACCTTGAGTCCGTCTCGGAGCTAGCCTACTTCGTTGCGGGTGTACTCCAAGGGGTGGCCCCCTGAAATATTTCTGAATCCTGTGATTGCTTTGTCGTGAAGGCCTCGTTGGGTTTTGATTTGGTTTTTCCGAGGCTGATCGAGCGTGTGTTGCTATTGGTGCACCCCGGCCGGGTAAATCTTTCTGAAAGCCGTGTCCGCGGTTATGGACGACTTGGAGCACAGTTTCTCGATCATAGACAAGCATAACTAAAGTACCGCTTTAATCTGACTAAGTAATTTGACTACTAAATAGTGCAACACTCATGGAATGGTTAATAAAATTGCCAACGGATGGGGGGGTTGTTCGTCCGCTTCCTCGTTGGTAAGCGAGGAGGAGGATGGATCTGATGAAATTACTGTTATAACTGTTGTCCTTAATTCACGGACATCCGTCTATCATTGGTTAGGCGGATGGTTAGCGTTTATCTGTAGAACTGCTAGGGTTTATCTTTCGCTGCAATTGCGTCACCCCAGGTTGTGTCCCCTTTAGAGGCATTAAGACTTGCTGAGTACCCTTAGGGTCTCACACGATAAATTATTGGTTCAGATGAATAGGTACCCTCGCAGGACGGATACTGGGTGGAAGAGGCTGATGATGTGGGCAACGATCGTTCGGTGTAGAGATTCCGGGAACGGGGATCCGTGAGATCTGCGGTTGGGATGTGCTTAATTCTATGGCATCTTATGCCGATTTGCTTCTTATCCGTACTCGGACTTTGTTTGCCGCTTCCGCATGATACTCTGATGTGTGCTGTATGAGGAAGTATCCTAAAATATTAGATCTATCTAGGTCATTTGAATCTTGTCGTATGGCGTTGCTATATTTCCTTTCTTTCTAGATGGTATGGCTCTGATGTACTTTTTATGGTGGCTTGCATACATACTCATTTGTGTATGTATTTGATCCCTTCGCCTGCCGATTACGCCGCCCGTACAGGTCCCGATGAATTGGAAGTGGTTGGGACGGCCGAAAGGTCTACCCGTGAGTGGCTTTTGGGGCCCCACCGTACTATTTCAACCACTACCGTTCATCCAGGCTTGTAGCTAGGAGCGTAATTCACCGAGGTAGTTACAAAAGTGTCTCATCAATCCTCCTCCATGCGCCTCCTATAACAACAAAAGACGAATAGAACTATCTGGAATGCATAGTTTGTTAGCACGGAACACAAATCCATCATTGAAGACGAACTTGTTCCATGTTCTACCATCTCAACAATTCTGCAACACATCTTTAAATTCAGCATCATGCACATATTGTTCCTTAATAGTTTCTAATCTAAATATTTTGAAGTCAAGTTGAGATAACAAAGTATAATAGCGTGGCAAAGCATCAGCAATAATATTATCTTTACCCTTTTTGTGTTTGATAACATAAGGAAAAGACTCAATAAATTCAACCCACTTTGCATGACGACGATTCAACTTAGCTTGACTAAGAATATGCTTCAAAGATTCATGATCAGAATGTATAACAAATTCTTTAGGCCATAGATAATGTTGCCAAGTTTCTAATGTCCGAACCAACGCATATAATTCTTTATCATAAGTAGAATAGTTCAGACTAGCCCCACTCAATTTCTCACTAAAATATGCAACAGGTTTTCCCTCTTGTAATAACACACCTCCCAAACCAATTCCACTAGCATCACATTCAAGCTCAAAAGTCTTAGTAAAATCAGGAAGTTGGAGTAAGGGAGCATGTGTTAGCTTATCTTTCAATATGACAAAGGCCTGTTGTTGTGCATCGCCCCAAACAAAGGGCACATCCTTCTTGTAAGTTCATTCAGCGGCGCGTCAATTGATCCAAAGTCTGTGACAAACCGCCTATAAAACCAGCGAGGCCAAGACAACTTCTCATTTGTGTGACCGTCTTGGGCTGCGATCAATTCTCAATAGCTTCAATCTTGGCTGGATCCACTTCAATTCCCTGTGATGTAACAACATAGCCAAGAAACGCAACTCGATTGGTGCAAAAGGTGCACTTCTCAAGATTACTAAACAAACGTGCATCACGTAAAGCATTGAAAACAACACGTAAATGGTCCAAATGATCCTCTAAAGATTTGCTATAAATCAGAATATCATCAAAATAGACTACCACAAAACGTCCAATGAAAGCACGTAAAACTTTGTTCATTAATATCATGAAAGTGCTAGGTGCATTAGTTAAACCAAACGGCATCACTAACCACTCATACAAACCGAACTTAGTTTTAAATGTTGTTTTCCATTCATATCCCAATTTCATATGAATCTGGTGGTAACCACAACGCAAATCAACTTTAGAAAACATGGTAGAGCCACTCAATTCATCAAGCATGTCATCCAAACGTGGAATAGGATGACGATATCGAATAGTAATATTATTGATAGCTCTTCAATCAGTACACATGCACGAAGAACCATCTTTCTTAGGTACCAAAATAATAGGAACAACACAGGGTCTAAGGGACTCACGAATATGATCTTTGTCGAGTAGTTCCTGAATTTGGTGTTGTATCTCCTTTGTCTTCTCTGGATTGGTTCTATATGGCGCGTGGTTGGGTAACATAGCACCAGGAATTAGATCAATTGGATGTGGTAGTAGATGGTGGAGAATCACGAGAAGGAGGCACTGATTGTCGGGATGTCCAAGTGGATGGGCCACCTGCAGAATTGTTAGTCCTCCTCCATGGTGTTTGGCGATCCTGCACTTCACGTTCAGCTTTGCAAGCAAGATGAAACAAACGAGTGATAGAATTATATTACTTATAGTCTAATATGTGTTGAATCTCCTTATTCAGTAGATTCAACAAGACCACATCGAACCATCCCCGTTTGCAATTCCTGATAATACTCTTCTACAGAATTTTTTCCTTGTTCCAAACGTGTCAGATTCTTTAGTAAATCACGTTGATAAGTGGGAGGCACAAAACGAACACGCATAGCAGATTTTAAAGCAGTCCAAGTACTAGGAATAGCAGTACGATTTAAACGACAATACTCAGACCACCAAAGGGAAGCAAATTTAGTAAATTCACATGTAGCAGCACTAACACGCATATTCTCGGGAAAGTTTAAGCATGCAAAACGTTGTTCTACTTCCATCTCCCATGTAAGATATGCATCAGGATTATATTTACCCTCAAAAGATGGAGTATTTAATTTAAGCTTTGCAACATGATCATCATCACGTACCGGTGGTCGAGCGTTGCGATAGTAATGTCGGGGACGTCCAGCAGGGTGTGGAGGCTGTTCAACCTCCTCATCAAACATATCGTCGTCGTCGGGGTCGTAGTAGTACCCGTCGTCTGTCCCCAATGTCGCAGCAGCAGCCGCGGCGGAAGTCTGAGGTGCCTCAGCTGCAGTGGTAGCCTCCTGAGGTGCGGCGGCAGCCGAACCAGCAGTACGACCCATGATCGGAATGCGCCGTGCGCCATCCCGAGGTGCCAATGGGGCGGGTGCAGGTGCGGGTGCCGGCAATCTGTCCAAAACCTCCTTGAACCGAGTGTCAAGCTTGTCGTTGAAGGTTCTCGAGTCCATCGATCTTGTCCATGGCGTTGGTGAGCTTGGTGTCAAACTCCCCTAGTCGTGCATCCACATCTTCAGCGCGACCGACCAAGAGCTCAGAGAAGTAGGCATGTAGTTCTTGGTTCGTCATTATGGCAGGGTTCCGCGATGTATCTGTCATGGTTAGTCCTTGAAAAAGCACAGGTATATATGCCTATAACTACGGAAATATGATGGAAGGCACGCGTAATCCGTCAATCAATATACAAAGCTCTTACAAGTTCTTACCAAATAGCAGGAAAAAGGCGATGTGCGACCGCGAGGAGCAGTGGGTCCATAGATTAAACCAAGCGATTACCAGGAGTCGAGACACCGCACGTGGAGAAATCTGTGGAGCTCTGGGAAGGCTTAGCAAAGGGGTTAGCAATTATCAAAACAGCAATGCAAATTATGAAAGAATGCTCAACGACGGTACTGTGTTGGTCCTAGGCTAGACCGTACTAGAGACACGAGCCTAGATCACCAACGATGTCACGACGCGACACAACAAGCAATGTATGATGATATGGCACCCTGAAAAGCGAACCGAGATGTCAAAAATCACTATGATGGCGAGTGTCTAGAACTGATCTACAGGGTCTAAAAACAGGTTAGCCCCATAAAAAATTTCAAATTTTTTTTATTATGCTCCGGAAAGCGCGCAGGCGCCAAAAAAATATCGCTATAACGACCGATGGAGAAAAGTGATCCCCGGGGTCGAAAAACAGTATAGCTAGAAAAAAAATCGGAGGCGGTTCCAGGCGGATTTTTTTTCTCTCGTTCTGGACTTACGACAGAACTCTTAGCTTGACACGGACTTTAGCTCAATACGGAAACAAGAAGGAAGGAAAGTAAAAAAGAAATAACTAGGAAACAATAACTCAACTCGGACTCGTGCCACGGCAGGAAAAGTGATCAGATCCGTGTCGCGGTAGGAAGGCGGTGGCGGAGTTTTAGGGTTTATGGTGGCTAGGTGAATGGCGGCGGAATATGGTGGCGGTGATCTGTGAGGGTGGCGGTGACTAATATGATCAGAACTCGAAACTCTACGGGATGAGACACTAAGACCAGCAACTCGACGCGACGATGCAGACACAAATTCAACAATGCAAAAACTAAAAAGATAATGCAAGGCGTAGATTGGTGATGGGATGGATCTAAACGCTAACTGTGTTTTTGGATTTTTCGTGGGTTATAGGTAAAACAGATCTAATCTACGAAAACAGTAAAATCTCACCGAGCAACCTGAAATCTGATACCACTTGATAGGGCAAAGGTGTCCGATCTTTCGATGAGATGGAGATAGTCGAATTGGTGGAGTTCGGGCTTGACGATCCGACTACACGTGTGAGCACGAGCGCCAATGCAATCGCTAGGCCAATCTCCTGGAGGTTACCGATCCGGCGGGAACACGATCAGCCTGACCAGCGAGGGTCTTAATTCCTACCTGAAATCGAGAACAAGTAAGAACTAATATTGCAATCAAGATATTGCGGATTAAGATGAAAGCTTTATTGAAAAGGTGGGATCCTGTATAGGTGCGAAGTACAAGAGGCCTCTGCGACGCTCGAGCCTTGGCGAAGTTGCTATGATGGCTAACTTAATGTCTAAACAAAATCCGAGTCTAAAGTGACGGCTATGGGGAGTATTTAAGGAGGAAAAGGTGGGGTTTCGGCCAGCCATAGAAGTGGTGGCCGAATCCAACCCTAGAATTCATTTTCTCCTCAAATACGGACTCTAAAAAGTGGCTAATTAAAATCCTGCGAAAATTACATGGGCCTGGCCCAAAATAAAGGTGTCGCAGCACCATATTAAGCTATGGACGAATCCGTGAAGTATTAATCTTGAATATTTCGTCCAAGCCTTCTTTCTTCATTATGGTGGCCTCAAAGTTCTGAAATCTCCATCCGTGGCCTTCTCTTGGATCATCACATGCTTGCTGCCATCTCCATGCATGGCCATGCTCCAATGCTTGTCCCTCTCATCCATGCTTGGTCCATTATTCCTAAGAGTAAGAAATACATCTGATTTAGGCAGCATCATATTCTCATGTATGTGAGGAATAGTTCCAAGAAATGAAAGTACCTGATAGTTAAGTTGTTTGGCACGAGATCTTGTGATAGGTCCGTGTATGTGTGTAGCTGTAGGTACAACGTTGTATCAATAGATGGGATGTCCACATCAGTGTAGTTCCTTGTGAGTGCGTTTCTTTGCGATTTCACTTTGCAAGCTATTAGCTCTCTTGTGTGGCAATTGGTTTGATATAATCTCCAAGGTGAGGTAAAAGGCTAACTCCCGCATTCTTCTTCTCCATATACAACCCTTATCGGCTTTGCATCATGGACAGGAATGGCGAGCCGTCCCAACCACCACCACCTCCGGAGGACGACACACAATACATGACAAGATGGGATCATTGGAAGGTCCGAGGAGAATTCAACTACCGTTGTGAAGCCCTTGAGCGGCGCCAAGATGAACAATTTAGCGAGGCCCGAGTGGAATTCAAGAACATCGACAACCGGTTCGAAGAAGTCCGAGGACAAATGCATGATATGCAACATAACCTCGGCCATCAAAATGAAGCTCTTGGTCGCGCCCTCGCCGCAACGGATGAGAAGCTTCAACGCCTCATTGATGGGCTAGCAAGGCCATGATCGCGCGACTCAAGCTCATCATGGCACTCAAGTGAATCAAGCGCACCTCACCGTCACGCTGCAAGGCACCAGGATGGACCCGTCCTCCACTCCATGAGCTCTTCTCAAGCGGTACCGTCTCCGTGACACGCCGCGACATCAAGCTATGATGGTGACCTCTCCGCAAGACCCCCAAGACGTGAAGCGAACTGGCCACAACCAAGGGCACTTGTGATTCAACAAGAGCAACCTCACGTGGACCACCAAGCCCATCGCCAATGGCATGTTCTTTCAACAACATGTGAAGTATCCGAAGTGGACGAACAAGATCGCCGTCAGCGTGAAGCACTCGAAGATCCACCAAGGCGTCATCATCGACATGAACATGAACGACGACAACATGATCATCATGACGAGCCTCCTCCACATCAAGAAGAACGGGAACAGCCCATTGCTGATGCGGCTCGACGTCGTCCTCACCACATGGCGCAAGACAATGCTCCTCGGCATCAACCACGACAAGAACAAGAGCAAGCTCCCCAAGCTCGTCGTGAGGACCAACAACCTCCTCGTCGTCCTCAACCGCGCCAACAACACAAGCAAGCTCCCCAAGCTCGTCGTCAAAATCAAGTTCCACCACCAAACGCGGCACCTCAACAACCGCAAGAGCAACGCAACCATCACCAAGCAAGACATGAGAGCTCGGATGATGAAGGTGGCCGCCAAAATCATGCCAACCGCCGCCACCGGAACCACAATGAAGAAGAAATTTTGGCAAGCTCAAATTCACCATGCCCAAGTTCACCGGTTCCAATGAACCTGAAGAATCTCTCGTGGGAACTCAAGGTTGACAAGATCTTCCGCATGCACAACTATAGCAATGAGAAGATGATGTCCATCGCATCCCTCGAGTTTGATGAGTATGCCAACCTTTGGTGGGAACAAGTACAACTCACTCATGAAGTAAAAGAAGAGCCTCCAATCTCAACTCGCTCATATGGGATATCGCTTTGTTCCTTCGCACTACACGCGTGACCTTTTCAACAAGCTTAAAACGCTTAGTCAAGGGACAAAGACCGTGGAAGAGTACTTGATGTAGCCCGACCTACGGTCATTACCACATCATGGTCTCCAACTTATGCCAAGTCGTCATGGACTCCAAAGGTGAATCCGTTCCTCTATGCGAGCCTACTTCCTACCCTATTGAATGGTATGCTACTTCATACTCCGTCACATATGCATGATAGGTTCCAACCGACAAGTACGAAGGCAAGGGAGGAAGCCCGGAACATAAAGCCCGACAAGATGGAGGCTTGGAAGAGGAGACAGAAGAAGCCACGGCTGAACCACCAGAGTCTCCGGCCTACACGGGAGTCTCCGGACTTGCCACATCGGAGTCTCCGGTCCTGCTACACCGGAGTCTCCGGACTGACCTCCGGACCGACACCAGCAACCGACCCAGGGACAATCTGTATGCCCCTCCGGAGACGACACTGGAGATAGACCGGAGTCTCCGGCCCACCACACCGGAGTCTCCGACCCACAAGATGGGCCTGCGTGCCGCCAGCTAGGCCTTCGGCCCATGTACCCCTCTAGCTCGTCCAAACCCTAGTTTTATACCTAAACTACGCCTGTTTATGTGGCTGGCCTATAAATAGAGCCCCCACCACCTCATGTATCCCTTAGGCATAGACGATAGACTAAAGACAACCCCCATTGTGGAATCTCTAGTTTTGCCTCATCCCCTTTACCAAGGGGACCGACTATCGTCACCAACCTCGATTGGACTTTGCATCCCGCATCCATCGTTGAACAAGGCCTTGGAGTTCGGTGTCTCATCTCCAAGTTGTCAAGACCCTCCCCAAGGTGTTCTTCTGATAGGGCAAAGGTGTCCGATCTTTCGATGAGATGGTGATAGTCGATTTGGTGGAGTTTGGGCTTGACAATCCGACTACACGTGCGAGCACGAGCGCCAATGCAATCGCTAGGCCAATCTCCTGGAGATTACCGATCCTGCGGGAACACGATCAGCCTGACCAACGAGGGTCTTAATTCCTACCTAAAATCGAGAACAAGTAAGAACTAATATTGCAATCAAGATACTGCGGATTAAGAGGAAAGCTTTATTGAAAAGGTGGGATCATGTATAGGTGCGAAGTACAAGAGGCCTCTACGACGCTCGAGCCTTGGCAAAGTTGCTATGATGGCTAACTTAATGTCTAAACAAAATCCGAGTCTATGGTGACGGCTATGGGGAGTATTTAAGGAGGAAAAGGTGGGGTTTCGGCCAGCCATGGAAGTGGTGGCCGAATCCAACCCTAGAAGTCCTTTTCCCCTCAAATATGGACTCTAAAAAGTGGCTATTTAAAATCCTGCGAAAATTACATGGGCCTGGCCCAAATTAAAGGTGTCACAGCACCATATTAAGCTATGGACGAATTTGTAAAGTATTAATCTTAAATATTTCGTCCAATCCTTCTTTCTTCATTATGGAGGCCTCAAAGTTCTAAAATCTTCATCCGTGGCTTTCTCTTGAATCATCACATGCTTGCTGCCATCTCCATGCATGGCCATGCTCCAATGCATGTCCCTCTCATCCATGCTTGTTCCATCATTCCTAAGATTAAGAAATACATCTGATTTAGGCAGCATCATATTCTCATGTATGTGAGGAATAATTCCAAGAAACGAAAGTACCTGATAGTTAAGTTGCTTGGCACGAGATCGAGTGATAGGTCCTTGTATGTGTGTAGCTGTAGGTATAATGGCTGTATCAATAGATGGGATGTCCACATCATGCTCCCCTTATTGAATTGAAGTCGTCCTCGACGCAATCTCATCTTCCTCACCAAAGTAAGGCTTTAAATATGCAATGTTAAACGTAGGACTAACCGTACCAAAGTCTACAGGTAACTCAAGTTTATATGCATTATCGTTTATTTTATCTAACACCTTAAAGGGACCAACAGCACGCGACATTAACTTAGACTGGCGTAAATCAGGAAAACGATGTTTACGCAAATGTAACCAAACAATATCTCCAACATCGAACACAACATACTTTCTCCCTTTATCCCCAGCAAGTTTATACTTAGCATTCATGTGTTCAATGTTATCTTTAGTAGTCCTATGCAAATTTAATATCATTTCAGCGCGTTGTGTAGCATCCAAATTATTTTGCACCGAAGAAGGTAAAGGCAATAAATCAATAGGTGCACGAGGAACAAAACCATACACGATCTCAAACGGGCGCATCTTTGTGGTAGAATGCAGCGAACGATTATAAGCAAATTCTATATGAGGTAAACACTCTTCCCACAATTTTAAGTTCTTCTTTAAAACGGCCCGCAACATAGTAGACAAAGTTCTATTTACTACTTCAGTTTGTCCATCAGTTTGGGGATGACATGTAGTACTAAACAGCAATTTAGTCCCCAACTTAACCCATAAACATCTCTAAAAGTGGCTCAGAAATTTAGTATCATAATCAGAAACAATAGTATTTGGCACACCATGCAAACGAACAATTTCACGAAAGAACAAATCAGCATGTGCGCAGCATCATCCGTTTTATGACAAGGAATAAAGTGTGTCATCTTAGAAAACCGATCCACAACAACAAAAATACTATCCCTCCCCTTCTGTGTTCGTGGCAATCCCAAAACAAAGTCCATAGAAATATCCTCCCATGGAACACTAGAAATAGGAAGAGGCATATATAAACCATGTGGATTAAGGCGAGACTTAGCTTTTTGACAAGTAGTGCAGCGTGTCACAAATCTCTCAACATCTCGACGCATACATGGACAAAAGAAGTGTGCAGCAAGAACATCCTCCGTCTTCTTGACACCAAAGTGTCCCATCAATCCTCCTCCATGCGCCTCCTGTAACAACAAAAGACGAACAGAACTATCTGGAATACATAGTTTGATAGCACAGAACACAAATCCATCATTGAAGACGAACTTGTTCCATGTTCTACCATCTCTACAATTCTACAACACATCTTTAAATTCTGCATCATGCACATATTGTTCCTTAATAGTTTCCAATCCAAATATTTTGAAGTCAAGTTGAGATAACAAAGCATAATGGCGCGACAAAGCATCAGCAATAATAATATATTTACCCTTTTTGTGTTTGATAACATACGGAAAGACTCAATAAATTCAACCCACTTTGCATGACGACGATTCAACTTAGCTTGACTACGAATATGCTTCAAAGATTCATGATCAGAATGTATAACAAATTCTTTAGGCCATAGATAATGTTGCCAAGTTTCTAATGTCCGAACCAACGCATATAATTCTTTATCATAAGTAGAATAGTTCAGACTAGCCCCACTCAGTTTCTCACTAAAATATGAAACAGGTTTTCCCTCTTGTAATAACACACCTCCCAAACCAATTCCACTAGCATCAAATTCAAGCTCAAAAGTCTTATTAAAATCAGGAAGTTGGAGTAAGGGAGCATGTGTTAGCTTATCTTTCAATATGACGAAGGCATGTTGTTGTGCATCGCCCCAAACAAAGGGCACATCCTTCTTGGTAAGTTCATTCAGCGGCGCAGCAATTGATCCAAAGTCTTTGACAAAGCGCCTATAAAAACCAGCGAGGCCAAGAAAACTCCTCACTTGTGTGACCGTCTTGGGCTACGGCCAATTCTCAATAGCTTCAATCTTGGCTGGATCCACTTAAATACCCTGTGATGTAACAACATAGCCAAGAAACGTAACTCGATTGGTGCAAAAGGTGCACTTCTCAAGTTTACCAAAAAAACGTGCATCACGTAAAGCATTAAAAAAAACACGTAAATGGTCCAAATGATCCTCTAAAGTTTTGCTATAAATCAGAATATCATCAAAGTAGACTACGAAAAAACGTCCAATGAAAGCACGTAAAACTTCGTTCATTAATCTCATGAAAGTGCTGGGTGCATTAGTTAAACCAAACGGCATCACTAACCATTCATATAAACCAAACTTAGTTTTAAATGTTGTTTTCCATTCATCTCCCAATTTCATACGAATCTGGTGGTAACCACTACGCAAATCAACTTTAGAAAACATGGTAGAGCCACTCAATTAATCAAGCATGTCATCCAAACGAGGAATAGGATGACGATATCGAATTGTAATATTATTGATAGCTCTACAATCAGTACACATGCGCGAAGAACTATCTTTCTTAGGTACCAAAATAATAGGAACAACACAGGGGCTAAGGGACTCACGAATATGATCGCTATCGAGTAGTTCCTGAATTTGGCGTTGTATCTCCTTTGTCTCCTCTGGATTGGTTCTATATGGCGCGCGGTTGGGCAACGTAGCACCAGGAATTATATCAATTTGGTGCTCAATTCCTCTAATAGGAGGTAGTCCTGGTGGAAACTCAGTGGGGAAGACGTCCTCATATTCCTGCAAAAGGTTAGCAATAGCGGGTGGCAAAGAAGGAGGCATATCCTCCAATGAAAACAAAACCTCTTTCCAGATTATTGCATAACATTGAGTATTGTTTACATCTAGTTCAGCAATATCAATTTTATTTGCAAGCATACATGGACTCTTCAAACGAATTTCAGTAGCATGTTTATAATCAGATTTAGTGTTCTTTGGTGGTACAAAATCTGCAGCAACAATCTGATTCTCACTTTTATTTTTCTCCACAGTTTTAGCTCTACTAGCTCTAGCAAGATCATCTTTTAAAATTTGTTCGGGAGTCATAGGTTTGAGACCAATTTTCTTTCCATCATGCATAAGAGAATAGTGATTAGTTTTGCCATTATAAACAGATTCTCTATCAAATTGCCATGGTCTACCAAGTAACAAAGAACAAGCTTGCATAGGTACAACATCACAATCAACAAAATCAGAATATGTACCAATAGTAAAATGCACACGTACCGTTCTTGTTACCTTGATCTTGCGATAACTCTCAAACCATTGAATGTAATATGAATGTGTGCGTTGTCTTGTTGGAAGTACAAGCTTATCTACCATGTCAACACTAGCCAGATTATTACAACTCCCTCCATCGATGATGATCCGTATAGCTCTTTCCTTGACAACACCACGTGTTTGGAACAGGCTGTGGCGTTGATCGTGCTCATATTTTCTCAATTGCACACTCAACACACGTTGTGTAATTAAGCTCTTGTATTGATCAACAGCTTCAGCACCCATTACCTCTGTCTCTTCATCAGCATCAGAATTGTTTCCATCGCGAGCAGAAACAAGGGCTAATGTATCTTCATCAAAGTCACTCGCTGAATCGTATTGACCATCATCACGCACCATCATCACACGTTGTGTTGTGCACTGTCTCTCAATATGACAAAAACCCCAGCACTTGCGGCATTGTATATCATTTGTTTTACCCGTGGAAGCAATAGAAGATGCACTACGAGCAGGAGCATTGCATGACGGTGGAGGAGCAGCTGGAAATCTTGTTGTGGCCTTGGATGTGGTAGTAGCTGGTGGCGAATCACGAGAACGAGGCGCTGATTGTCGGGATGTCCAAGTGGATGTGCGACCTGCAGAATTATTAGTCCTCCTCCATGGTGTTTGGCGATCCTGCACTTCACGTTCAGCTTTGCAAGCAAGATGAAACAAACGAGTGATAGAATTATATTCCTTAAAATCTAATATGTGTTGAATGTCCTTGTTTAATCCACCAAAGAAACGTGCAAGCATTTGTTCAGTAGATTCAACATGACCACACCGAACCATCCACATTTGCAATTCCTGATAATACTCTTCTACAGAATTTTTCCCTTGTTCTAACGTGTCAGATTCTTTATTAAATCACGTTGATAAGTGGGAGGTACAAAACGAACACGCATAGCAGTTTTTAAAGCAGTCCAAGTACTAGGAATAGTAGTAGAATTTAAACGACAATACTCAGACCACCAAAGGGAAGAAAATTTAGTAAATTCACATGTAGTATCACTAACACGCATATTCTCAGGATATTTTAAACATGCAAAACGTTGTTCTACTTCCATCTCCCATGTAAGATATGCATCAGGATTATATTTACCCTCAAAAGATGAAATATTTAATTTAAGATTTGTAACATGATCATCATCATGTACCAGTGGTCGAGTGTTGCAGTGGTAATGTCGGGGACGACCAGCAGGGTGTGGAGGTTGTTCAAGCTCCTCGTCAAACAGATCGTCGTCGTCGGGGTCGTAGTAGTACCCGTCGTCTGTCCCCAATGTCGCAGCAGCAGCCGCGACGGAAGTCTAAGGTGCGTCAGCTGCAGCGGTAGCCACCGGAGGTGCAGCGGCAGCCGAACCAGCAGTCCGACCCGTGATCGGAATGTGCCGTGCGCCATGCCGAGGTGCCAATGGGACGGGTGCGGGTGCGGGTGCCGGCAATCTGGCCAAAACCTCCATGAACCGAGCGTCAAGCTTGTCGTTGAAGGATTTCTCGAGCCCATCGATCTTGTCCATGGCGTTGGTGAGCTTGGTGTCAAACTCCCCTAGCCGTGCATCCACATCTTCAGCACGACCGACCAAGAGCTCGGAGAAGTGGGCATGTAGTTCTTGGTTCGTCATTGTGGCAGGGTTCCGCGAAGTATCTGTCATGATTAGTCCTTTAAAAAGCACAGGTATATACTACGGAAATATGGTGGAAGGCACGCGTAATCCGTCAAGCAATATACGAAGCTCTTACAAGTTCTTACCAAACAGCAGGAAAAGGCGATGTTCAACCGCGAGGATCAGTGGGTCCAGAGATTGAACCGGGCGATTACCGGGAGTCGAGACACCGCACGTGGAGAATATATGTGGAGCTCTGGGAAGGCTTAGCAAAGGGGTTAACAATTATCAAAACAGCAATGCAAAAGTTAAAAGAATGCTCAACGACGGTACTGTGTTGGTCCTAGGCTAGACCGTACTAGAGACGCGAGCCTAGATCACCAACGATGTCACGACGCGACACAACAAGCAATGTATGATGATATGGCACCCTGAAAAGCGAACCGAGATGGTGAAAATCACTATGATGGTGAGTGTCTAGAACTGATCTACGGGGTCTAAAAATAGGTTAACCCCAAAAAGTTTTTTCGAAATTTTTATAATATGCTCTGGAAAGCGCGCATGCGGCAAAAAAATATCGCTATAACGGCCGATGGAGAAAAGTGATCCCCGGGGCCGAATTTTTTTTTTGCTCTCCTTCTGGGCTTACGGCTGAACTTCTAACTCGTCACGGACTTTAGCTCAATACGGAAACAACAAAGAAGGATAAAAAGAAAAATACTAGGAAACAATAACTCAACTCGGACTCGTGCCATGGCAGGAAAGGTGATCGGATCCGTGTCGCGGTAGGAAGGCGGTGGCGGAGTATTAGGGTTTATGGTGGCTGGGTGTATGACAGCGGAATATGGTGGCGGTGATCTGCGAGGGTGGCGGTGACTACTGTGATCAGAACTCGAAACTCTAAGGGACGAGACACTAAGACCAGCAACTCGACGCGACGATGCAGACACAAATTCAACAATGCAAAAACTAAAAAGATAATGCGAGGTGTAGATTGGTGATGGGATGGATCTAAACTCTAACTGTGTTTTTGGCTTTTTCGTGGGTTATAGGTAAAACAGATCTAATCTACGAAAACAGTAAAATCTCACCGAGCAACCTGAAATCTGATACCACTTGATAGGCAAAGGTGTCCGATCTTTCGATGAGATGGTGATAATCGATTTGGTGGAGTTCGGGCTTGACGATCCGACTACACGTGCGAGCACGAGCGCCAATGCAATCGCTAGGCCAATCTCCTGGAGGTTACCGATCCTGCGGGAACACGATCAGACTGACCAGCGAGGGTCCTAATTCCTACCTGAAATCGAGAACAAGTAAGAACTAATATTGCAATCAAGATATTGCGGATTAAGAGGAAAGCTTTATTGAAAAGGTGGGATCCTGTATAGGTGCGAAGTACAAGAGGCCTCTGCGACGCTCGAGCCTTGGCGAAGTTGCTATGATGGCTAACTTAATGTGTAAACAAAATCCGAGTCTATGGTGACGGCTATGGGGAGTATTTAAGGAGGAAAAGGTGGGGTTTCGGCCAGCCATGGAAGTGGTGGCCGAATCCAACCCTAGAAGTCCTTTTCCCCTCAAATACGGACTCTAAAAAGTGGCTATTTAAAGTCCTGGGAAAATTACTTGCGCCTGGCCCAAATTAAAGGTGTCGCAGCACCATATTAAGCTATGGACGAATTTGTGAAGTATTAATCTTGAATATTTCGTCCAAGCTTTTTTTCTTCATTATGGAGGCCTCAAAGTTCTAAAATCTTCATCCGTGGCCTTCTCTTGAATCATCACATGCTTGCTGCCATCTCCATGCATGGCCATGATCCAATGCTTGTCCCTCTCATCCATGCTTGGTCCATCATTCCTAAGAGTAAGAAATACATCTGATTTAGGCAGCATCATATTCTCATGTATGTGAGGAATAGTTCCAAGAAACGAAAGTACCTGATAGTTAAGTTGCTTGGCATGAGATCGAGTGATAGGTCCTTGTATGTGTGTAGCTTTAGGTACAATGGTTGTATCAATAGATGGGATGTCCACATCATCTTACCTCTCTGATGTGGATTTAAGGGAGCACGTTGACCGATCTTTCCCTGCGAGGATTCTATCAGACCGGTGGCTGTCGTTCGGGAGCAATCGGCCTTGTATCGTGTGAGTTTTACGTGTGTTCATCGTGTTCTTCGCCAGGTGTGTGTTCGCTTCCGCTACCTTCTCCCTTTCCCCTCGCTTTTCCATCGATTTGACCACGAGATCCGTGAAGATCAGGCAACCCAAGAGGTTAACCCCTCCATCATCTGGTATCAGCAGCTTTCGGTTGCCACGGATTTCTCATCGATTTGGTCTTTTCCCCATAAATTCGAAAATTCCACCAAAAACAGCCCCAATTCGTGTTTTGGATCGATCTATGATTTGAGTGAGTTTTGGTAGGTTTTGATCCGTGGATTACTTGCTAAACTTGTTGATCTACCTCCCCATGCGTTCCCATGGCCTGATTCCTTGATTTCCCCCATCAATCTGAGGTTTTGGTTCGAGTTTTTCCACCCAAAACGTGTCCCGTTCGAGTTCTGGACGTCATGGAATCTCCCGACCGGAGTCTCCGGCCTAGACCGGAGTTTCCGGAATTTTTGAGCTCCAGACCGGAGTCTCTGGACCTCCAGACCGGAGTCTCCACCCCTCCCTGCAGACAGAAAAACTGCATCACGGTTTTGAGCATAACTTTTGCATTTCAACTCGGATTTTGGTGTTCTTTCGTTCGTTTCGAAGAGGAGAAGGAGCTCTACATCATCATCCACGTTGTTCATACTATCTACTCCATCCAAATTCCGTGAGCAAGGCGGAATCCAACAATAAAGGGTGAAGATCGTCGATGAAAGGTATAAACATTCCGCGACTTTTCCCCACTTGCATTCCTTTGTGAACCCCACTATCTTTGCGAGCAACAAACACCTATTGAGACTAGTTCCTCTTATGATTGCTTGGGCTATGCACATTTGATACCTTGTAGAATTCCGAGCAAACGTGTGAGCGCTATCTCATATAGTTAACTTGTATAGTTGTTGGCACAAGGAAGAGGCAAGTGAAAAAGAAAAAAACAAAAAAAAGAAAAAGAGCAAAAAAAAGAATACATGTGCCTCGTAGAATAGGAAGCGCAAGCTTGATGAACATCATATAGGTGGTACTTATTGTGCATATCTTGTAGCCCACCAATTTTGTGCAATCGAACTAGCGTCTCTCCTTATACTTGTGTGACACGAGCTTATAGTCTTCGCTAGGTAATCATTTGGTTCTTAGCTCACTTTCTCCGTCGCACAAGTCCTGATGTGGACATCCCTACTATTGATACAACCGTTGTACCTACAGCAACACACATACAAGGACCCATCACAAGATCCCGTGCCAAACAACTTAACTATCAGGTACTTTCGTTTCTTGGAACTATTCCTTACATACATGAGAATATGATGCTGCCTAAATCAGATACATTTCTTACTCTTAGGAATGAAGGACCAAGCATGGATGAGAGGGACAAGCATTGGAGCATGGCCATGCATGGAGATGGCAGCAAGCATGTGATGATCCAAGAGAAGGCCACGCATGAAGATTTCAGAACTTTGAGGCCACCATAATGAAGAAAGAGGGCTTGGACGAAATATTCAAGATCAATACTTTACGAATTCGTCCATAGCATAATATGGTGCTGCGACACCTTTATTTTGGGCCAGGCCCATGTAATTTTCGCAGGATTTTAATTAGCCACTTTTTAGAGTCCGTATTTGAGGGGAAAAGGACTTTTAGGGTTGGATTCGGCCACCACTTCCTTGGCTGGCCGAAACCCCACCTTTTCGCCCTTAAATACACCCCATAGCCGAACCTCTAGACTCGGATTTTGTTTAGACATTAAGTTAGCCATAGTCGCAACTTCGCCAAGGCTCGAGCGTCGCAGAGGCCTCTTGTACTTCGCACCTATTCAGGATCCCACCTCTTTCAATAAAGCTTTCCTCTTAATTCGCAATATCTTGATTGCAATATTGGTTCTTACTTGTTCTCGATTTCAGGTAGGAATTAAGACCCTCGCTGGTCAGGCTGATCGTGTTCACGCAGGATCGGTAACCTCCAGGAGATTGGCCTAGCGATTGCATTGGCGCTCGTGCTCGCACGTGTAGTCGGATCGTCAAGCCCAAACTCCACCAAATCGATTATCGCCATCTCATCGAAAGATCGGACACCTTTGCCATATCAAGTCCCATTTATCCCACCGTGTGTGTTTCCTTGTACATATTTCCTATCTTGTGGATTGACTTGTTTTGCTTTGTGATCATTGTGGTTCTTTACTTGCCATTACAACATCTTGATTTCGGATTGGTTCTTGACATGCCACTTTCCATACCTATCCACCATAGGCCTTGTGTGTGTGTGTTTTTGGTTAGTAGTTGGTTTTGGTGTTCCGCGTGAACTTCACTTTGCTTGGTTTATTGCTCTCAAGTGTGGCCACTTGCACGATACGATCTTCGAAGGTAAAGTAAGGTTCGACGTTGTATCCCTAACACCCTCTACCACTTCCATATACAACACTTGGTCTTGTGAAGCATGTCTAGGGACTCCGGGACCGAGAATGATATCTATGAAGAATCCATGACGAGCCACCATGACTACGAATCTACAAGTATAGAGGACATGACGGAGCACAACACCGACAATGGCTCCGCATGCTTTGAGGACCCGGAGCACTACACCGACAACGGCTCCACATGCATGGAAGACTTGGATCTCTACATCAACAATGGCTCCTCATGCATGGAGAATATGGAGCACTACACCGACAATCGCTCCACATGCTTGGGTGATATGGAGTACTACACCAACAATTACTCCCCAAGCATGGACAACTTCGAGTGCGACATCGACGACGCGTCGCCAAGCATGGAGGACCCGGAGAACTTCATCGACTTTGATGGCTCCTCCATGAGCCATGAAGAATTCCTCCACCGTGTGGAGATGGAAGCCTACTATGCCAAGCAAGCGTAGGCGCATCATCAAGATTCCATGACCTTCAAGGCCAAGCGTGCCACACCAAAGGGCACCAGCTACTTCGATGATCCACCTCCAAGGCGACAAGCGCCACCACCTCCAAGGCGTCAAGCGCCACCATCGAGAAGGCATCTAGTGCCACCACCTAGATGGCGTCAAGCTCCACCATCTTCAAGGCGCCAAGCTGCATCACCTCCAAGGAGACAAGCTCCACTTCCTATCCAAATAAGAGTGGCGTCCAAACATCATATACATCAAGAGGCGCCAAGAAACTAGAATCTTCATCGACAAACATCCTCTCATGAACATCTCCACCATAAAGAGGATACAATACATCGTCTAAAGCATCTTCGCCACCAAGACAATGAATTTGTGATGAGCACCAACCATAATGCTCAAGCAAGCTCAAGAAGGAACCACAAGCACAAGAAGAGTGCCAAGGCAAATGATCACCGTCGTGAGCATCATGTGGATGACCAAGTGCTTCACCAACATCAACCATCAGCAAGGCATGCCAATGACCTCCGTCGACACCATCATAGGGCACCTTCAACTACTCGTGCCACCACCACAATGGCACCAAGAGCAAGCCTTCCTCCACGCCATCAAGCTTCAACGCCTACGCTTGACTTCCGCGACCTCACGAATGAGGAAAATGAAGACCTCTACTTCGCCAAGTTGGTTGATTTCGGCAAGAGGATGTCTACACACCAAGGTGGAGGAAGCCAAGGCCACATATGTGATGAAGTCGATCCGAGCAACTCTCTCGACAACACCATGAGCCTACTTCCACCACTACTACGAGATGGCCACAAGACGGCCGAGCATGGGATTTTCCCTTCGACCATGGAGGAGAGTGATGATGCCCATCTTATGGCATCCAACCTTGAAGGCGACAAGGTCAAGAATGGTGACCATGTGATTTTCCCATCACCAAAGGAGGCACATGGAGTTGAGGAACCCGAGCCTACCTGTTATGGGGTAACCCCTTGGGGTGGCCCGATCTTTCACGAATATCCGCGGGAATCGAGGGGAAAGCGGTGGAAGGGGGAAAGGGGATGGAATCCACGAACACACGCCACGAAGAACCCGATGAACTCAGGCACACAAAACACGATACACGCCGATAACTCACGTCGGTGGCAACCGGTCCAACATAATCTCTAGGATCGGTGTTCGGCGAAGCTCTCTCTCCACGCCAACAACGGGGGACGAGGTGCTTGGTGAGATCTTGACGACTTGGGGGCGAGAAACCGAGAACCCAAGGCCTTGTACAACTTGAACGTACTAGGCAAGATCCAAGAGGGGGGTGGATAATCCGGTGCTCCTTGGTAGGAGCATGAGACCAATAGATGTAAGTTCCTCAAGGGTTTCCTTAATCTATTATTATCCAAGTCTAGGGTTTACAATGGAGGGTGGGGGCTTTTTATAGGCCAACCACAAAAACAGGGGTATTTTCGAAACAAATAGCGAAATATAGAGAGGGTTACAAGGCGCTGGGCCGACTTAACACGATCAGGTTCTGTGTCGTCCGGTAGTACCGGTCCAGCTCGACCGGTAGTACCGGTCATGCGGTAGTACCGCTTCCTGGCCCGGTAGTACCGCTTGTCGTCCTGGGACTTGCGCTGGAGCCTTCTGTTGGTGGCAGTAGCAGGGGCGGTAGTGTCGTCGCCCGGTAGTACCGGATCCGGGGCCGGTAGTACCGCCAGTGACAGAGAGCATTTGGCTTGCGCTGGAGTCATCTGTTGGTGGCGGTAGTACCGGTCGCCAGGTCCGGTAGTACCGCTGGCGACAGAGAGCATTTGGTCTCTTCCGCAGGTGCTCCTCCATTCTGTGGGTCCTTCTCTTCGTACCTGATGATGCACAAGGTATGCGTATGAAGTAGCAGGCCATCCAAGGGTGTATCGAAGTCACACAAGGAGAGGAGCGAGTTTATGTTAGCTTGAAGGAGTTTGGCTCGGGCGCGAGTCATGGGTCCACTTGGGGAGCTCGTGGGAGTAGATGTAGTAGCGGTCGTAGGACGGGCTGCATCAGCTCCCCCCCCCCTTGGGAAAGAGTCGTCCTCGACTCTTCAACCTTCTCAACTTCATCGTCTCCATGGTAGGGTGAGAGGTCCTTGACATTGAATGTCGAGCTCATAAGATACTTCGATGTTGGGATATCGATGATATAGGCGTTGTTGTTGATCCTCTTTAGCACCTTGAATGGTCCATCACCTCTTGGCTTTAGCTTGTAGTCGCGTTCCTTGGGGAAGTGGTCTTTACTCAAGTGTATCCACACAAGGTCGCCCTCTTCGAAGATTATCTCTTTCTTGTTCTTGTTTATCCTTGATGCTTGGCGAAGGACTTGTTGCTCGATAGTAGCTCGTGTGTCTTCATGGAGTTTCTTCATTGTTTGGGCACGCTTGACAACGTCCATATTGGCACGTTCATGAAGTGGTAGCGGAAGGATATCGAGCGCGGTTAGAGGCTCGAAGCCGTAGACGATCATGAACGGGCTCCACATGGTGGTGGAGTGCTTGGCGCGGTTGTAGGCGAACTCGGAGTGTGGAATACATTCCTCCCAGTCTTTAAGGTTCTTCTTTATCAACACCCGGAGGAGTGTGCCAAGACTTCGATTGACGACCTCGGTTTGTCCATCGGTTTGAGGATGCGAGGCGGACAAGAAGAGGAGCTTGATGCCGAGCTTGGCCATGAGAGTCTTCTAGAAGTATCTCATGAATTTTACGTCGCGGTCGGAGACGATTGTTCTTGGCACACCGTGTAGCTGAATTATTTCCCTGAAAAACAAATTTGCTCCATGTGAAGCATCATCGGTCTTATGGCACGGAATGAAATGTGCCATTTTGGAAAAGCGATCCACTACTAAAAATATAGAATCATGTCCATGTTTAGATCTAGGCAAGCCTAACACAAAGTCCATGCTAATGTCCGACCAAGGTGCATGAGGAATAGGCAATGGCATATTAAGACCAAAGGGGTTGGACTTAGACTTATCTTGGATACATGTAGTGCATCGTTGGACGTGGCGCTCCACATCGCGCTTCATCTTTGGCCAAAAGTAGTGAGTGGAGAGCATGTCATATGTCTTGTCACGGCCAAAGTGACCCATAAGGCCTCCACCATGGGACTCGTGAAGCAGCAAAAGTTGGAGAGACGATTTCGGAATGCAAAGCTTGTTTTGTTTGAAAATAAAACCCCTATGCAAATAGAAATCATCAATCCCTTTGTCTATTGAACATTGTGCAAATATTGGTCCAAACAAAGGGTCGGACGCGTACAAAGATTTGATGTCATCAAGACCCAAGACATTTACTTCGAGTCGTGTAAGAAGGCTTGTGTTTTTGCGAGACAAGGCGTCCGCTACCACATTTTCTTTGCCCTTCTTGTATTTAACAATGTAAGGAAAAGACTCCATGAACTCAACCCATTTTGCCTGCCTTTTACTCGAATTGGCTTGGCCTTTAAGATACTTCAACGACTCATGGTCGGAATGGATGATAAATTCTTTGGGCCAAAGATAGTGTTGCCACACTTGACGAACTCGAACCAAGGCAAAAAGTTCTTTGTCATAAATGGGATAGTTTAGGCGTGCGCCATCAACTTTCTCACTATGGTAAGCAATAGGACGCCCATTTTGCATAAGGACGCCACCAATGCCAATACCACTAGCGTCACATTCAATCTCAAAGGTATTTTTGAAATCCGATAATGCAAGAAGTGGTGCTTCGGTGAGCCTCTTTTTGAGCTCATCAAAAGCCTTTGGTTATGCTTTTCCCCAAACGAACGTGACATTTTTCTTGGTCAATTCGTTGAGGGGGCAAGCAATGGTAGAAAAGTCTTTCACAAAGCGACGGTAAAATCCAGCCAACCCATGAAAACTACGAAGTTCACTAACATTTGTAGGGATGGGCCAATCTCGTATGTCCTTGACTTTTGAGACATCAACTTCAATGCCATTAGAAGACACAACAAAACCAAGGAAAATCAGCTTGTCTTTTGCAAAAGTGCACTTTGGGAGATTAGCCTAAAGCTTTTCATGACGAAGGATTTGAAGGACCTCCTTAACATTGTAACATCCCTAAATGCATATTCCAAAACTCATTCATATTATCTTTGCATTCATCATCATTTAGGGCTTTTCTCAAAATCATTTCAGAAACAGGAGCAATTGTGGCTCATTATTTTATGTATGAAAACCCTAGCCTTTGTGCTACATACTATTGGGAAAGATGATGTTATTCATTCAGAATGTTTTGAATTCAAACTTAAGTGATCTCAAAAGCTTGAGCAAAAATATCAAAGCAAAATATGAATTAAAACAAATTCTATGCCTACTATCACACATCTCATAAAGGCATAGTTTTAAATTATTTTCAAAAGACCCAAGTATTCAGATGTGTTTGACACTCATTTAAGAACAAGTTTTATTTTACAAAAGTTCTGTAAAGCTTTGGATTCAAACAGATTTGAATTTGGGTTTAAAAACCATTTTTGGAAATTCAATCAGAAAAAGAAAAGGAATAAATAAGAAAAAAATAGCCAAACCAGCCAATCTGGCCGACCCAGCCCTACACGGCCCAGCTATCCCAGCAGCTCCCACCCCGCGAATCGTTTTCTTTCACCCACTCTCGCACCCACCAGCTCACTAACAGAAGGGACCCGCTCCCACTCCCCTCTCTCGCTGACAACCGCGGCCCACTCGAGCATCGTCGTCTCCACCCGCACGACCAGTTCATCCCCAAATCAACGCGGCCGTTTCCTGTTTGATTGCGCAGCTTAAATTCGCGTTAAGGCATGAGTAATTCTCGCTCACGACCAGGCTACTTAAACCCCCTCTGCCCCCTCTCTCTTATCCCCCAACTCCCAAGCCCAGAGCGCCCCCAGGCTGCACGCATTGCTCTCTGCAAACCCGCCGTCTCCGACGAGCTGCAGCCACAATTCCGGCCACCTCCGACCATCCCTCTGCCTCTGCTTCACACGAGCAAACTCCGCTTGACCTCACGCATCGCCTAGTACCTCTGGTTCGCCCGCGCGTGACCCAGAACGTCGGCTACACAAACGTCTGACCACCACCGCCTCCAGCTTCAACTCCGACGAGCTCCAGTGGTAAGTCCAGACCGCCCCAAGCCTTGTCTTTCACACACACGCGTTCTCCGTGATCCTCTGCATCTAACCACACCTCCGTTTGCCTCCTAGCAATCTACAACGTCGTCTTCGACCTCGAACAGAACCACCTGTCGTCGGACTCAACTCCGACGAGGAATCAGCACCGCGTCAGCACGCCCCTTCGCAAACCGACGCTACCTCGAGCTTCAGCATGCCACCGCGGTCCTGGTAAGCGCCTTCTTGCTTCCTGGGGTGATCTAGAACGCCGGCACCACCGTAGTCCGACGCGCCGCCGCTAGTCAACGTCGCTAGCGCCGCCAGTTTGTGGCTTGATGGTTGTGTCCGTTGGATCCAGATCGTAAGGCTAGGATAGATTGTAAACGAAGGGGTAAGCGCGCATCTGAGCCGCCAGATCCCACTTAGATCCTACGGTCCGCAGAGCGCGATCCAACCGAATCGGTATGCGCCAGTAAGGCTGCGACGCGTGGCAAGTGTATGAACAAAAAACAGATTTAAAACCAGAATTTGAACCAAATTTCAAATGCTTATAACTTTTGATTGCCACGTTGGAATTTTGCAAACTTTATACCGTTGGATTCAGTGAAACAAGACCTTTATGAATATCCAATGTGTTTAACAAATAATAACAGTTAAAATGACTTTATTTGTAGAAACATGTTTAAGGCTAATTTAAGTATGGATTTATTTTGGTAAATTGTATTAGTGCCAAATAAGTTTAGTTGGCAAACTTGTGACTTATTAAGTTTCTGTAAACATGTGCATGCTTAGTAGAGTTTTCAAAATCACCATTTAGTAAATTCTTGCATGCATGCATTCATATTATTTTTGATTGTATATAATTGTTTGTAATTGTATGCTATAATTTTTGTGTAGATTTTGCTAGTGATTGTGATTGTGAAGAGTGCTACTCTCCCCACTACCAAGGCAAGTGATATTTTCATGAATATTTCTATCCTATGTTTTGTACTAGCATTAGATATTTTGCTAAGTCTTGCATGCTATTTTTGCCTAGTGCTAAGTTGGGAAATCCTAAGTAGTGTAGAATTTCTAGGGAATTTCCCTAAGTTAAGTTATCCTACCATGCTTAGCCTAGCTATATAGCAAACAAGGGTTGGTGAAAATCTATACTTACTATGATGAAAATATTTCTAAGTCATGAGACTTATACTTTCCTAATAAAATCACTAAGTCAAATGAACCTCCTGAGTGGAATGGAAGGAATGGGTTATGTTGAGTGGTTACACAAGGCCATGGACTTGGGTTGTGTATCTCACTTGTGGTAAGCCACCCAGGCACAAAGGAATTTGGAGGCCAAGTGTTGAGAAATCTTACAGTGCAACCACTTGGCAATATGGGCTCTGCCATGATCATATAGGTTGCTAGAACTTAGTCTTTTGGACAGTTGGTGGTAGTTGGGATGATAGGTTGGAGCGCGTCCATTTGACTAAGGAAAAGCTTCTGAAGGGTCCTGTCTTGGGAAACCAAGTTTGGTGGGGAAAGTGCACAACCTCTGCAGATGGAAAAACCTGAGTACTTAGCCTAGTCCAAGGCAATGGACAATTTGAGCATCAAGACATGGAAGCTACAAGAATCTCATCACTCCAACTTCTAAGTAAAATTTGTGGGTGAACAAGGGTGAAGGACCCCAATGTCTATTGGTGGTTTCTTGGGAATGTTTTGACAAAGAAAAACTTAGTGTTTTCAACTAATAGGGAAAAACCTATCTTCAAGCAAAGCAAGCCAAGCTACACTTAGCCAAAATGCATATAGTAATATAGTCCACTTAAAATTTACTAAGGTATCACTTGCCAATACTATTCCAAAGTATTGACCGTCTGTGGTTGTAACTTGTGATGTTGCAGGTTACTCCGATGATGAGTAGGAGTCATGAGTCTACACTCAACATGCTTGCCTGTGGCACATGAAGATGAATACTTGTGTTTATTTACTTATTCCTTAAACTCTTGTATTAGGCCTATGGCCCCGAGTTATAAAAGACTATGTTTTATCTCTGGAATGAATGTAATAAACGACCTTTGTATCTGTGTACTTCATCTTAAACTGTGGATGCTAGCATTGATCCAGGGACTAGCATTGCAATCACAGGGATCCTTTCCTTTCCAAAGGAGGGATCTAACAGATGGTATCAGAGCACTGTGTTGCCTGTAGGATTATGACCCTAGGATTGGAAAACCACTAAGGAAAAGTTTTCAACTACTTCTACACTTGTCTATTCTTCTCGTAAAACTTTTCTAATCTTTTCATTCCCAACTACATTTGTAGATGAACTCCATCAACGAAGCCGTGAAGAAAGGACCACTCATGACCATGACCTTGGAGTGTGGAACTGAGTTTCCCAATATTCTCAAGGACCTCATGATGGCAATGGAAGCACATGGTGCAGCTGTGTACAAGGGCTTTCTAGTGATGGATGAAGGAGTGGAGTATTGGTGGGTGCAACTTCACTTGTACAAAAACAAGGAAGACAACCACAAAGAAAGGGGATTCTGCATGTACACCAACACTGTAATGCACACCACATTCTTTGAGTCAGCCAGAGATGCAGCTTGGAGGACTATCAAAGAACTAAGTGCTAGAGTCAAGTGCAGGATGCTCAACCTCCAAAAAGACTTAGAGAAAGAGAAGGAACTTACCCAAGAGTTGGAAGCCACCAACCAAGAATTAAGGGGAGATATAATAGACTTAGTAATGGAATCATGTGAACAAGATAGGTGGATTGCCTCTAGGAACATTGTGATAGCCACCAGATCCAGTGAGATAGGATTGTGAGCACACTTCGTTAGTTGGACCACCATCTATCACATCATTTTCCAAAATGATACCTTAAATAAGTTTGGACCTTGATTGATGTAATGGACTCATGTATGCATGACTTGTGTGATGTTGTGTTCCATGGATATGTATGAATTGTTTGTCTTGTTTTATCTTAAATTGTGCTGTTCTAACTTTTTAATCTTATAAATAGATGCCTATTACCATCAGCACCGTTGAGGAGTTACAGGTTACCCGTTTTGGTCCCCGTATCGTTGAGCTTACCACCTTGCTCGATCTCCCTCTTCCCACCATCACGGTGTACCCACTCACCAAGTTCGAGAGGAAGGACCTCTGGGGCTTCAAGGTGAACCAGCTCGGACGCCAGACAGAGCCCACTACAGAGGCCATCGTCTTCAAGCTGATGCACAACGACAGGGAGAGAGGCATGGAGGTAGTCATGCAGGACCTGATAGGACGTCTGTTAGGCCGTCACTCCCGACAGGTTAGGGGCACTCACTTCCACGTCTTCGGAAGACGTGATGTTGATGGAGAGTCCATCGACTTTGAGGACGACTCGAGAGACGCGGCAGAGCTGATACGTCTCTATCTCCAGGACTTAGAGTTTCTCCTCCAGGACGAACGTCATGCTCAGCAATGACGAGCTCCAGGTGCAGCTTCGTGAAAAGGACAAACTTTTCACACAGCAGGATGAGATGATCAAGGAAATGGAGACGAAGTTCGAGGCCTAGGACCGCAAGTTCAAGAGTCAGGAGAAACGCGTCCAGGATAGGAACAAGAAGATCCGGGACATGACCGAGGAACTGAAGTCCAAGGATTTTGAGCTAGAGCAGCAGCAGATGGTTATTGAGAGGCTTCGCTCCCAGAAGAGGACTCTGAATGCCAAGGTCGATTCCTTGACCACTACGATTGAGGAGAACAAGACCACGATGGAGAACGCAGGTCTTACCTTCATCGAGGAGGAGATTGATGCTGATGAGTAGACTTGACTACTCGTTTATCTTTCATATTCGTACTTGTTATTTGTGAACTTATTATTGGACCATCCGACATGTGGATGGCTTGCCACTTGTGTGTTTTATTTCGAGAACTTTGTTGTTGAGATTTTATCCTTAGTTACATGCTATGTGTTTGCTTGTGATGTATTGTGCATAAAACATCTATGGGTATCTCATTCTTATCTATTTGAACAAACCACAGATGCCCCCCCGTCGCGCAAACCCCAACCCCAATAACATTACCCCGGAAATGCAACAAATGATGAATGCGCAAACACAGCTTATGCAGATGATGACAACGTTCATCCAAAACCAGAATAACAACAATAACCCTCATAACAACAACAACCCCAACAACAACAACAACCCTCCGGGTTTTGATATGCTCACTAGATTTCTACGTTTGAGGCCAGCAAAGTTTTCGGGGACCACTGATCCCATGGTGGCCAATGACTGGCTACGTTCTGTGAACAAAGATTTAGTGACCGTGGGCTGCACGGATGCTGAAAAAGTCAGGTTCGCAGCACATCTGTTGGAAGGACCAGCCGCCACATGGTGGGACAACTTCCAAATCACCACTCCTATTGATGAGGTGACTTGGGCTATCTTTGAAGATGGCTTTCGCACTGCTCATATCTCATCAGGGATGATGAGCCTGAAAAAGAAAGAGTTTCACAACTTGAAGCAGCGCCACCGCAGCGTGGCTGAATACATAGAAGAGTTCAACAATCTGGCGCGCTATGCACCGGATGAGGTTGACACAGATGCCAAAAGAAAGGAAAAGTTTCTGGAAGGCTTGAATGATGAGCTGAACCTACAGTTGTCTGTGGCATATGTTCCAACTTACCAGTCTTTGTGTGACAAGGCTACTATTTTGGAGAGTAAAATGAAACAAGTCGAGAGTAGGAAGAGGAAACACTCCGACAAGCACAGCTCGGGATCGTCTCACAAACGATCTCACTATGATGACAGTGGCAGCTCAGGATCCCATAAGCATGGGAAATTCAACAAGCACCACAACCACAACCGTCATGACAACAAGCATCATCGTAGTCATGACAATGATAAGTACAAGAACCACAAGAGTGGACATAAGAGCCACCACAGTGGGAATGGTAGTGGAAGTGGAAGTCAGCATGTTAAAAAGGACATCAGTCAGGTTGAGTGCTTCAAATGCAAGAAACTGGGGCATTATGCTAATGAGTGCCCTGAGAAGAAAGTTGAAGGACCTAACAAGCCCAATCCTTTTCAGAAAGGACAGGTTAACCACATCAATGTGGAGGAGGTCTATGAGGAGCCTGATGCCGTTGCTAGTAAGTTCAGACTCAATTCCATTCCAGCATTTGTACTCTTTGACACTGGTGCATCTCATTCATTCATATCAAAAGCATTTGTTGATAGAAATGGGTTTGCATCTGAAAACATTGGTTGTCCAATAAAAGTTAGTTCTCCGGGTGGAGACATGATAGTAAGTCTTGGATGCCGGGATCTTGTCATAGAGTTTGGAAAGCATAAGTTTCCAGTGAGCCTGATAATCCTAGATTCCCAAGGACTAGACGTAATTTTGGGAATGGATTGGATGGCTAAGTATGAAGGAGTACTAGATTGTGCTAATCGTACTGTTGCACTCACAACCCCAGAAGGGAAAAGAATAAAATTCAGGTCAAACTTTGAATCCAAAGGAAGTAAGCTGAATTCTCTTAAGGGGGTTAGCATGGATACTGTGCCAATTGTGTGTGAGTATCCGGATGTATTTCCGGAAGAATTACCAGGAATGCCACTAGATAGAGATGTGGAGTTTCTGATAGATTTGGTACCAGGTTCTGGACCAATAGCAAAAAGACCGTACAAAATGTCAGTTGATGAACTGAAGGAGCTCAAGAAGCAACTAGGGGAATAGTTGAAGAAAGGATTTATTCAACCAAGTTCTTCATCTTGGGGAGCCCCAGTATTGTTCGTGGAGAAGAAAGATAGAATCCAAAGGTTATGTATAGATTACCGTTCTCTCAACGAGGTAACTATCAAGAACAAATATCCTTTGCCTAGAATCAATGACTTGTTTGATCAGTTAGAGGGAGCATGTGTGTTCTCAAAGATTGATCTTCGGTCAGGCTATTTTCAACTCAAGATAAGAGAACAAGACATACCTAAGACAGCATTCACCACAATATATGGACTGTATGAATACACTGTGATGCCTTTTGGTTTAACCAACGCTCCAGCGTACTTCATGAATATGATGAACAAAGTGTTCATGGAATTCCTAGACAAGTTTGTTGTCGTTTTTATCGATGACATCTTAGTCTACTCCAAGAGCAAGGAAGAACATGAAAGACACTTACGTTTGATACTTGAAAAGTTAAGAGAGCATAAGCTTTATGCCAAATTCAGCAAGTGTGAGTTTTGGTTAGAGGAAGTTGGTTTTCTTGGTCATGTTATGACAAAGGATGGTGTGGCAGTTGATCCTGCTAAAGTTTCAGCTGTGACTGAATGGGAATCTCCTAAGAACGTAAAAGAAGTTCGCAGTTTCCTTGGTTTAGCAGGTTACTATAGAAGGTTCATCGAGAATTTCTCAAAGGTTGCTAAGCCAATGAATGAATTGTTAAAGAAGGACAAGAAATTTGCTTGGTCTGAAGGTTGTGAAGTCAGCTTCCAAGAGTTGAAGAAGAGACTTGTGACAGCACCAGTTCTATGTCTGCCAGATTTGGAAAAAGATTTCCAAGTATATTGTGATGCGTCTCATCAAGGTTTGGGTGCCGTACTTATGCAAGACGGTAAAGTTGTGGCCTATGCCTCGAGACAACTCAAAACTCATGAAGTAAACTATCCTACTCATGATTTGGAGTTAGCCTCTGTCGTCCATGCACTCAAAACATGGAGACATTACCTTTTGGGAAAGCGATGTGAAGTATTCACCGATCATAAGAGTTTGAAGTATATCTTCACCCAGAAGGAAATCAACATGAGACAAAGGAGATGGCTAGAACTTATCAAGGATTATGACTTGAGTTTGCAATACCACCCCGGTAAAGCAAATGTAGTAGCAGATGCTCTAAGTCGTAAGGCATTCGTAAATGGCCTTACCAATGGTGAATTGCCAGATGACTTGTGTAAGCAATTCAAAGAACTCAGATTGGAGATTGTGCCAGAAGGACATCTTATGACTTTGGATGTTCAACCCACTCTGTTGGATAAGATTAAAGAAGCCCAAAAGACGGATAAAGAAATCGAAGAGATTAAGGAAAGGACTAGTCAAGGGAAAGCTAAAAGTTTCCATATAGACGAACAAGGTGCTTTATGGCACGGGAAACGTATTTGTGTTCCACAAGACCCGGAGTTGCGGAAACTGATTCTACAAGAAGCTCACAACTCTCCGTATTCTATTCACCCGGGAAACACCAAGATGTACATGGATATGAAAGATAGATTTTGGTGGAACAATCTCAAAAGAGATATTGCCGAACACATTGATTTGTGTGATGTGTGTAGTAGAGTAAAAGCGGAGCATCAGAAACCAGCAGGTTTGCTTCAACCACTGCCTATTCCTGAGTGGAAGTGGGAAAATATAGGTATGGATTTCATTACCGGATTACCAAGGACCCGGTCAGGGTATGATTCCATATGGGTAGTAGTGGATCGCCTAACTAAAGTGGCTCATTTTATACCCGTGAAAACGACTTATACGAGTGGCAAGTTAGCCAAAATCTACATGAACATAATTGTGTGCCTTCACGGTATGCCTAAGAGTATTTTGTCTGATAGGGGAACACAGTTTACTTCTCACTTTTGGAGACAGCTTCATGAATCTTTGGGAACGAGGTTGGAATTCAGCACTGCTTTTCATCCTCAAACTGATGGACAAACAGAAAGGACTAATCAGATTCTTGAAGACATGTTGAGAGCATGTGCCCTAGACTATGGAGCAAGTTGGGATGAAAGTTTGCCTTACGCAGAGTTCTCTTACAATAACAGTTACCAATCTAGCATTGGGATGGCACCATTTGAGTTCCTCTACGGAAGAAAATGTACCACCCCATTACTATGGAATGGTGTGGGAGAAAGAAGTTTATTTGGACCTGATCTTATCAAAGACGCCGAAGAGAAGGTCAAATTGGTTAAGGACAGGTTGAAGATAGCACAGTCCCGACAGAAAAGCTACGTGGATTCTAAGCGTAGAGAAGTCACCTACGAAGTTGGGGATAGAGCTTATCTTAGAGTGTCACCACTTCGTGGAGTGAAAAGATTTGGAGTCAAAGGAAAGTTGGCACCAAGATATGTTGGGCCATTTAAGATTCTAAGTCGCAAGGGAGAAGTTGCATATGAAGTTGAATTGCCAGAGTCTTTGTCAGCTGTCCATAATGTGTTTCATGTGAGTCAGCTTAAGAAATGTCACCCAGAGATGGAAGAATCATGTTTGAAGGATACCATACCCTTGGAAGAAGTCCAACTAGAAAGTGATCTCACCTATGATGAAAAGCCTGTCAAGATTCTTGAGACTGCAGAAAGAGTCACAAGGACAAAAACTACCAAATTCTGCAAAGTGCAATGGAATCATCATTCCGAAGAGGAAACAACATGGGAAAGAGAAGATGATCTTCGGAAAGACCACCCTCACCTATTTGCTAGCCAATCCGAATCTCGAGGGCGAGATTCATATTAAGGGGGTTAGATTTGTAACATCCCTAAATGCATATTCCAAAACTCATTCATATTATCTTTGCATTCATCATCATTTAGGGCTTTTCTCAAAATCATTTCAGAAACAGGAGCAATTGTGGCTCATTATTTTATGTATGAAAACCCTAGCCTTTGTGCTACATACTATTGGGAAAGATGTTGTTATTCATTCAGAATGTTTTGAATTCAAACTTAAGTGATCTCAAAAGCTTGAGCAAAAATATCAAAGCAAAATATGAATTAAAACAAATTCTATACCTACTATCACACATCTCATAAAGGCATAGTTTTAAATTATTTTCAAAAGACCCAAGTATTCAGATGTGTTTGACACTCATTTAAGAACAAGTTTTATTTTGCAAAAGTTCTGTAAAGCTTTGGATTCAAACAGATTTGAATTTGGGTTTAAAAACCATTTCTGGAAATTCAATCAGAAAAAGAAAAGGAATAAATAAGAAAAAATAGCCAAACCAGCCAATCTGGCCGACCCAGCCCAACACGGCCCAGCTAGCCCAGCAGCTCCCACCCCGCGAATCGTTTTCTTTCACCCACTCTCGCACCCACCAGCTCACTGACAGAAGGGACCCGCTCCCACAACCGCGGCCCACTCGAGCATCGTCGTCTCCACCCGCACGACCAGTTCATCCCCAAATCAACGCGGCCGTTTCCTGTTTGATTGCGTAGCTTAAATTCGCGTTAAGGCACGAGTAATTCTCGCTCACGACCAGGCTACTTAAACCCCCTCTGCCCCCCCTCTCTTCTCCCCAACTCCCAAGCCCAGAGCGCCCCCAGGCTGCACGCATTGCTCTCTGCAAACCCGCCATCTCCGACGAGCTGCAGCCACAGTTCCGGCCACCTCCGACCACCCCTCTGCCTCTGCTTCACACGAGCAGACTCCGCTTGACCTCACGCATCGCCTAGTACCTCTGGTTCGCCCGCGCGTGACCCAGAACGTCGGCTACACAAACGTCTGACCACCACCGCCTCCAGCTTCAACTCCGACGAGATCCAGTGGTAAGTCTAGACCGCCCCAAGCCTTGTCTTTCACACACACGCGTTCTCCGTGATACTCTGCATCTAACCACACCCTCCGTTTGCCTCCTAGCAATCTACAAGGTCGTCTTCGACCTCGAACAGAACCACCTGTCGCCGGACTCAACTCCGACGAGGAATCAGCACCGCGTCAGCACGCCCCTTCGCAAACCGACGCTACCTCGAGCTTCAGCACGCCACCGCGGTCCTGGTAAGCGGCTTCTTTCTTCCTGGGGCGATCTAGAACGCCGGCACCACCGTAGTTCAACGCGCCGCCGCCAGTCAACGCCGCTAGCGCCGCCAGTTTGTGGCTTGATGGTTGTGTCCGTTGGATCCAGATCGTAAGGCTAGGATAGATTGTAAACGAAGGGGTAAGCGCGCATCTGAGCCGCCAGATCCCACTTAGATCCTACGGTCCGCAGAGCGCGATCCAACTGAATCGGTATGCGCTAGTAAGGCTGCGACGCGTGGCAAGTGTATGAACAAAAAACAGATTTAAAACCAGAATTTGAACCAAATTTCAAATGCTTATAACTTTTGATTGCCACGTTGGAATTTTGCAAACTTTATACCGTTGGATTCAGTGAAACAATACCTTTCTGAATATCCAATATGTTTAACAAATAGTAACAGTTAAAATGACTTTATTTATAGAAACATGTTTAAGGCTAATTGAAGTATGGATTTATTTTGGTAAATTGTATTAGTGCCAAATAAGTTTAATTGGCAAACTTGTGACTTATTAAGTTTCTGTAAACATGTGCATGCTTAGTAGAGTTTTCAAAATCACCATTTAGTAAATTCTTGCATGCATGCATTCATATTATTTTTGATTGTATATAATTGTTTGTAATTGTATGCTATAATTTTTGTGTAGATTTTGCTAGTGATTGTGATTGTGAAGAGTGCTACTCTCCCCACTACCAAGGCAAGTGATATTTTCATGAATATTTCTATCCTATGTTTTGTACTAGCATTAGATATTTTGCTAAGTCTTGCATGCTATTTTTTCCTAGTGCTAAGTTGGGAAATCCTAAGTAGTGTAGAATTGTAGAATTTCTAGGGAATTTCCCTAAGTTAAGTTATCCTAGCATGCTTAGCCTAGCTATATAGCAAACAAGGGTTGGTGAAAATCTATACTTACTATGATGAAAATATTTCTAAGCCATGAGACTTATACTTTCCTAATAAAATCACTAAGTCAAATGAACCTCCTGGGTGGAATGGAAGGAATGGGTTATGTTGAGTGGTTACACAAGGCCATGGACTTGGGTTGTGTATCTCACTTGTGGTAAGCCACCCAGGCACAAAGGGATTTGGAGGCCAAGTGTTGAGAAAGCTTACTGTGCAACCACTTGGCAATATGGGCTCTGCCATGATCATATAGGTTGCTAGAACTTAGTATTTTGGACAGTTGGTGGTAGTTGGGATGATAGGTTGGAGCGCGTCCATTTGACTAAGGAAAAGCTTCTGAAGGGTCCTGTCTTGGGAAACCAAGTCTGGTGGGGAAAGTGCACAACCTCTGCAGATGGAAAAACCTAAGTACTTAGCCTAGTCCAAGGCAATGGACAATTTGAGCATCAAGACATGGAAGCTACAAGAATCTCATCACTCCAACTTCTAAGTAAAATTTGTGGGTGAACAAGGGTGAAGGACCCCAATGTCTATTGGTGGTTTCTTGGGAATGTTTTGACAAAGAAAAACTTAGTGTTTTCAACTAATAGGGAAAAACCTATTTTCAAGCAAAGCAAGCCAAGCTACACTTAGCCAAAATGCATATAGTAATATAGTCCACGTAAAATTTACTAAGGTATCACTTGCCAATACTATTCCAAAGTATTGACCCTCTGTGGCTGTAACTTGTGATGTTGCAGGTTACTCCGATGATGAGTAGGAGTCATGAGTCTACACTCAACATGCTTGCCTGTGGCACATGAAGATGAAGACTTGTGTTTATTTACTTATTCCTTAAACTCTTGTATTAGGCCTATGGCCCCGAGTTATAAAAGACTATGTTTTATCTCTGGAATGAATGTAATAAACGACCTTTGTATCTGTGTACTTCATCTTAAACTGTGGATGCTAGCATTGATCCAGGGACTAGCATTGCAATCACAGGGATCCTTTCCTTTACAAAGGAGGGATCTAACAGACATGAGTAACATGCTCCTCTAGTGACTTGCTATAGACAAGGATGTCATCAAAGTAAACAACTACACTCTTCCCAATGAGAGATCTCAAAATATGGTTCATGAGGCGCATGAAGGTAGATGGGGCATTAGATAAGCCAAAAGGCATAACTAACCATTCATAGAGACCAAGCTTTGTCTTGAAGGCGGTTTTCCACTCATCACCTTCAGCCATGCGAATTTGATGGTAACCACTACGAAGATCAATTTTCGAAAATATAGTGGCTCCACATAACTCATCAAGACGCGGTATAGGATGTCGATAACGCACGGTGATAGCATTGATTGGACGGCAGTCCATGCATAACCGCAACGTATCATCCGTTTTTGGAACTAGAATCACGGGGACCGCGCTTGGGCTAGTGCTTACTTGGATCAAACCTTTGGAGACGAGTTGGTTGATTTGACGTTCAATCTCCTTTGTCTCTTCCGGGTTCGTGCGATACGCGGCGCGGTTTGGGAGTGGGGCGCCGGGTATGAAGTCGATGCGGTGCTCGATTCCACGAAGAGGAGGAAGGCCATGAGGAAGCTCTTCGGGGAATACATCTTGGAATTCCTGCAAAATAGCCATCAAAGGAGGAGGAACATTTGTCAAGTCGTTAGTTCCTTGCGCTAGTCCCTTGCATACAAGGACATAGTGCAAGATGGATGGGTTGTTCCGCACTTCTCTCATCTCACTTTTGGTGGCAAGAAGAACACTCTTAGTTTTTCCACTCGAGTTTGGCTTGTGGCACTCACTCACTATGGTGTGGTTCTCTCGCTCACCACTCTTCTCACAAGGTGTTTTTGTGTATTGCGCCCACGCTAAAGCCTTTGCATTGTCCGCAATTATTTGGCTAGGAGTCATTGGTTGCAACACACAAGTTTTATCAAGCCATTTGAAGGTATAAGTGTTTGAGTGACCATCATGCAAAGCACGCTTGTCATGTTGCCACGGCCTTCCGAGCAACATATGGCAAACCGTCATTGGGACCACGTCACATTCCACTGTGTCCTTGTAGTGCCCAATTGAGAACGTTACCGAGATGGTGTGCTTGATCTTGACGGATCCTTGGTCACTTAGCCATTGGATATGGTAGGGGTGTTTATGCGGATGGAGGGTGAGATTGAGTTTCTCACACAATTCCGTGCTTGCAAGGTTGTGGCAACTCCCTCCATCGATGACAACTTTGATGGAATTCCCATTGATGCCGGCACGAGTTTGGAAGATGTTAGAGCGTTGGTCTTCATTTTTGTTGACTTGGGTAGTTAAGACCCTTGTGACCACAAGCTATGGACTTGCGTCATGCTCACACACAAGAAGTTCTTAGTCCTCTTCCAAATGTTGCCTTGCCATGGCTTCCTTGACCCTTGCATCAAACTCTTCTTCACTCAAGTATTCTTCATCGCCGTTGTCATGGATGAACAAAACTTTCTTGTTTCCACATGCGTTCGACTTGTGCCCTTTGGCTCCACACTTGTAGCATTCACCATTGAATGGATGATCATCCCTTGTGTTTTTGCCACTTGGGGGCTGTTTTCCTTGAGGGAGAGTCGTCTTGAAGGGGAGCTTGGTGGTACTTGAGGAGCTTCCACTTGGTGTTGTTGGAGTAGTGGTTTGTGCTTGCTTGTAGGTGAAGTACGTCTTTGGCTTGTTGTACTTGATGTCCTCTTGCACTTGACGCTCGGCCTTTGACGCGATGTGCACAAGCTCAACCATGTTGTTGTACTTTTGGAACTCGGTGATGCGCTTGATGGGATGGTTCAAGCCATTGAGGAAGCGTGCCATTGTTTGTTCATCTCGCTCTTCAATGTTGGCACAGATCATGTTGAGCTCCATTTGCTTGAAGTACTCTTCCACGGTCTTTGTCCCTTGACTAAGCGTTTGAAGCTTGTTGAAGAGGTCACGCGTGTAGTGTGAAGGAACAAAGCGGGATCTCATATGAGCCTTCATATCTTGCCAAGTTGCGATTGGAGGCTCTTGTTTTGCTTCGCGAGCGAGTTGGACTTGTTCCCACCAAAGGTTGGCATACTCATCAAACTCGAGGGATGCCATGGCCATCATCTTCTCATTGCTATAGTTGTGCATGCGGAAGATCTTGTCGACCTTGAGTTCCCACGAGAGATATTCCTCGGGCTCATTGGAACCGGTGAACTTGGGCATGGTGAACTTGAGCTTGCCGAAAGTTTCTTCTCCATTGCAGTTCCTGTTGCATCGGTTGCCATGATTTGGGCGGTCATCATCATCATCTGAGCTCTCATGTCTTGCTTGGTGATTGTTGCGTTGCTCTTGCGGTTGTGGAGGTGCCGCGTTTGGTGGTGGAACTTGGTTTTGACGACGAGCTTGGGGAGCTTGCTCGTTTTGTTGGCGCGGTTGAGGACGAGGAGGAGATTGATGGTCCTCACGACGAGCTTGGGGAGCTTGCTCTTGTTCTTGTCGTGGGTGGTGCCGAGGAGCATTGTCTTGCGCCCTGTGCCGAGGAGGACGTCGAGCCGCATGCGCAATGGGCCGCTCTTCCTCTTCTTGATGTAGAGGAGGCTCATCATGACCATCATGTTGCCGACGTGGACGATCATGTCGATGATGACGCCTTGGAGGATCTTCGAGTGCTTCACGTCGACGGTGATCTTGTTCGTCCTCTTCGAATGCTTCACTTGTTGTTGAAGGGACATGTCGACGACGATGGCCTTGGTAGTCCATGTGAGGTTGCTCTTGTTGAATGACAAGTGCCCTTGGTTGTGGCCGGTTCGCTTCACGTCGTGGAGGTCTTGCGGAGAGGTCACCATCATAGCTTGACGTTGCGGCGTGTCGCGGAGATGGTACCGCTTGAGAAGAGCTCATGGATTGAAGAACGGGTCCATCCCGGTGCCTTGAAGCGTGACGGCGAGGTGCACTTGATTCACTTGAGGAGTGCCGAGATGATCTTGAGTCGCGCGAGCGTGGCCTTGCTAGTCCATCAATGAGGCGTTGAAGCTTCTCATCCGTTGAGGTGAGGGCACGACCAAGAGCTTCATTTTGATGACCGAGGTTGTGTTGCATGGCATGCATTTGGCCACGGACTTCTTCGAAGCGGTTGTCGATGTTCTTGAATTCCACACGGGCCTCGCTAAATTTTTCATCTTGGCGCCGCTCAAGAGCTTCACAACGGTAGTTGAATTCTCCTCAGACCTTCCAATGGTCCCATCTTGTCATGAATTGTGTGTCGTCCTCCGGAGGTTGTGGTGGTTGGGATGACTCTCCATGCCTGTCCATGATGAAAAGCCATAAAGGGTTGTATATGGAGAAAAAGGGTGCGGAGAGTTAGCCTTTAACCTCACCTTGGAGATTATATCAAACCAATTGCCACACAAATGAGAGAACAGCGTGCCAAGTGAAATGGGCAAGAAACTCACACACAAATATGCTACAACTCTCAAAAGCTTTTGGTGGAAGGTTAGTATTGTGGAAAACCAAACGAAACGATCCAAGCAAAAGGTTATTGTTCTACGTGGTAAAGAACCAAAGATCAAAAGCAAAAGGATACGATCTACAAAAACACGGAAAACGCACACGTGGAGAAAAAAGGGGTTAGCACGACTATGAAAATGAGCACAAAAGGTCCTAACGAAGACCACTGGCGGACCTTCTTGGAGGCGAAATGGGCTGCCGCCCCCCCAGTCCATGAAGAAACAGACTTTTTTCTACAGATATTTGGTCCGTTTGTCCATTAAAATCAGCCTGCAGCTCATATTTTCACCCCCCGGCCCATTTGCCCCTCCAGAAATTCGGCCCAAGGTCCGCCAGTGACGAAGACTACGCTCGGTTGTCATGCCAACTCAAGGAGAGACCACAACTCGTTTGCCAAAATAGGATAAGCAATAGATTTGTGCACTTGCCTTGGTGCGCTCTTTCTTCTCTCTTTCTTGGCTTACAAGCTTGGTATTCTCTTTGTATTGGGAGACTATGTATCTTTTTATCTTCTTTTTTTTGATTCTTTTCCTTTTTCTCCCTTGCTGTGCTACTATGTTAGCTTTTGTATTTGGCCTTACACTCTCACTTTCCGAAGGCAAGCGCACAATGCTTAGACAAACACAAAATGAGTTGCTCTCATAGGATAGATACACACAAAGGAAGATAAGGGGCTGTCAAAGGGGCGCAAGTTATACCTTTGGTATTGTTGACGACTTGCAACTGTTGGTGGGGGATTATGTTCGAGTGTCGCAGTGTCGATGAGCGCGGGTGACTTTGATGCGGAAGCTTGTGTTAAATTGGTGACAAACACGCGAAACACGAACAAATTGAAGTTGGAAAGTCAGCAAACGAAGTTGAGGTGTCAAGACAAGAAGGAAAAACCTTTTGTGGCGCACGGTAGTACCGCTTGGTACGGGCGGTAGTACCGCTTGGTACGGGCGATAGTACCGCTGGTCACAGAACAGGAACGAGATCCAAAATTCGTTGACCAAAACTCAAATTCGTGGGAAATCTGACCGCAAGGCTGGGCTAGGAACAACAGGGGCTATAGATCGACTCCAAAAGCAATAGATCTATGGACCAAAACCACGAAAAACTCACCAAATCCAGAGATCGATCCGAAGGCAAATTGGGGCTCTTTTTGGTGGGATTTTCGATTTTAAGGGGGATAAAGAAAAATTGGGGGGAAATTCGTGATCAACCTTGCTCTTGATACCAAGATGTTATGGGGTAACCCCTTGGGGTGGCCCGATCTTTCACGAATCTCCGCGGGAATCGAGGGGAAAGCGGTGGAAGGGGGAAAGGGGATGGAATCCACGAACACACGCCACGAAGAACCCGATGAACTCACGCACACAAAACACGATACGCCGATAACTCACGCCGGTGGCAACCGGTCCAACATAATCTCTAGGATCGGTGTTGGGCGAAGCTCTCTCTCCATGCCAACAACGGGGGACGAGGTGCTTGGTGAGATCTTGACGACTTGGGGGCGAGAAACCGAGAACCCAAGGCCTTGTACAACTTGAACGCACTAGGCAAGATCCAAGAGGGGGGTGGATAATCCGGTGCTCCTTGGTAGGAGCACGAGACCAATAGATGTAAGTTCCTCAAGGGTTTCCTTAATCTATTATTATCCAAGTCTAGGGTTTACAATGGAGGGTGGGGGCTATTTATAGGCCAACCACAAAAACAGGGGTATTTTCGGAACAAATAGCGAAATATAGAGAGGGTTACAAGGCGCTGGGCCGACTTAACACGATCAGGTTCTGTGTCGTCCGGTAGTACCGGTCCAGCTCGACCGGTAGTACCGGTCATGCGGTAGTACCGCTTCCTGGCCCGGTAGTACCGCTTGTCGTCCTGGGACTTGCGCTGGAGCCTTCTGTTGGTGGCGGTAGTAGGGGCGGTAGTGCCGTCGCCCGGTAGTACCGGATCCGGGGCCGGTAGTACCGCCAGTGACAGAGAGCATTTGGCTTGCGCTGGAGTCGTCTGTTGGTGGCGGTAGCAGAGGGCGGTAGTGCCGCCGGGCGGTAGTACCGGTCGCCAGGTCCGGTAGTACCGCTGGCGACAGAGAGCATTTGGTCTCTTCCGCAGGTGCTCCTCCGTTCTGTGGGTCCTTCTCTTCGTACCTGATGATGCACAAGGTATGCGTATGAAGTAGCAGGCCATCCAAGGGTGTATCGAAGTCATACAAGGACAGGAGCGAGTTCACCTTAGCTTGAAAGAGTTTGGCTCGGGCGCGAGTCATGGGTCCAGTTGGGGAGCTCGTGGGAGTAGATGTAGTAGCGGTCGTAGGACGGGCTGCATCACTACCCCTATATGCTTGAGTGATGATGTGGTACCAATCCCATGTGAGTATGAGAGCCACTTAGCCCACTTGAGTGAGAACAAGAGTGATATGAGTGACTCCACCTTATGTGAGATTGAGTGCTTCCACTTTGAGGGCATGAGTGATACACCGAGTGAGTTGAGAGTGGTAGTTGATAGGTCAAGTGAGACCATTTCTATTTCTAACAACTTACCCTCTACCTCTAGTGTGTTATCTTATGTTGTGCTAGGTTCCATGGATGAAGATGCGCGAAGCCATGAAGAAATGATGCCTCGATTAAAGAAGATGTACATGGTGCACGAAGATGATGCTACGCCATGGCTACATCAAGAAAACGAAGTCGTCCACAAGGAGGCCACTACTTCCACAACACCCACTTCATATGATAGATATGAACAAGGTAACAATAAGGGTGTTGATGATGCCATGATCCCACTAGCGGACATGATGAGTTGTGAGGATATGCATGTTATGGATTATACTTGTGACATTACATATGCTTCATTCATATTTCCATGTGATGCTTTGCCTTTGCATAATATTGCTCATGTGGAATTGTTTGATTTCGATTCCATTGCCATAAACATGCCATGCTATGCATCTTGTGTGTATCCTCCAATGGCTTCGGACTTGCTTTGTCATGCTAGTCATTCAATTTCTCCCGTTGCTTGCAATAAGATGAATGCTTGCTATTTCACTTGTTTTGCTTGCAACAACATTGATCATATGCGTTATAATGAGATGGCCCCCATAGCTTTCTCAATTTGTGGAGATTTTGATGATTGTCATGATAAGCATGTTCCCCACTTGCATACTCACCATGCACCTATTTCATACTTGATTGACATTAATGGTGATGTGCACAAGAAGAGATACGTCATGATGGATGATGTGTATCTCTACCATGCACACACGTTCTTCCTTTTGTGTATGATGTGTGTAGGTACCCGCACTATCATGTCAACCTCGGTTGAGCACGAGTTGACAAAAAGAGCTCTTGAGAGCATCCCACAAGTGAGTTCAAGATCGAACCCATCTCTGATACCTTTTGCATGCTTTGCATCTTTCATGTTGGCAAATTGCTCTTTTCTATGGTTTGATTGCAAGCATGTTGATGGTATTATCTCACCTTGTGACATTCATGTTTCTTTGCAATTGGATATTGATGCTTTGTGTGTTGCAACAAAAATGTTGAACAATTTCCCCTTCCAATGTTTTGTGTGCAACCATAATGCCATTAAGAGCATGTATTGTCATGAGAGCTTCCGAGAATCTCGTCTTGTTGTTGCAACAAACATAAGGACCACTTGCTCTTTCATTTGGTTTGTTTGCAAACATGTCGCTTTTGCTTCCACTTGGGATACTCATATTCCCATGATAATTGATGTTAATGATATGTGTATGGCATCCAACATATTGAACAATTTCTCTTTCCAATGGTTGGTTTGCACACATAATGATGTTTCTTTGGATATTTTTCCTTATATGTTTTTGCCGAATTCTCCTATTCTTGCATCAAAGATGACGATTGAAGTTTTTGAGTTCCCACATTTGGAGGATGTTTGAACGATTTCCATGCACTTTGACCTTGCGTATGCATTCCATTTGCTATCCTTGTATTGTGCTAATAGTGTTGTGAACAAGAATGGACATGCCACATTTTCCATGCTCCTCTACCAAGCACGAAAATATTTTGCTTGGTCTTTGTTGTGTGAAGGCACAAATGCATACACGTCAACCTCTATGGACTATATGTTGACCAGAAGAACCAAAGAGAGTTATCATGGCTACCCTTCATCGAGCTATCTCTACAAGCTAAGGTGACTTCCTTCTACTTGAGGACGCATGCTATAATCTTCATGAATCGGCTATGCTTTGAGTGTTGCTTCGCTTTTGTTGTGAGCTTTGTAGGCTTCATTGAAGGTGAATGGACATTTAAGTGTTGTCAAGTCAATCTTCTCGGGGACGACTATATGGTGAACCCCAGGATCAAGAAGGTCTCTCGACCTCTTCTACTTTGTGATGAGCATGTAGAGTCGAGGACGACTCTTTTTGAAGGGGGGGGCTGATGTAGCCCGACCTACGGTCGTTACCACATCATGGTCTCCAACTTATGCCAAGTCGTCATGGACTACAAAGGTGAATCTGTTCCTCTATGCGAGCCTACTTCCTACCCTATTGAATGGTATGCTACTTCATACTCCGTCACATATGCATGATAGGTTCACACCGACAAGTACGGAGGCAAGGGAGGAAGCCCGGAACATAAAGCCCGACAAGACGGAGGCTTGGAAGAGGAGACGGAAGAAGCCACGGCTGAACCACCAGAGTCTCCGGCCTACACCAGAGTCTCCGGACCTGCCACACCGGAGACTCCGGTCCTGCTACACCGACAACCGACCCAGGGACAATCTGTATGCCCCTCCGTAGATGACACCGAAGATAGACCGGATTCTTCGGCCCGCCACACCGGAGTCTCCGGCCCACAAGATGGGCCTGCGCGCCGCCAGCTGGGCCTTCGGCCCATGTACCATTCTAGCTCGTCCAAACCCTATTTTATCCCTAAACTACCCCTGTTTATGTGGCTGGCTTATAAATAGATCCCCCACCCCTTCATGTATCCCTTAGGGATAGATGATAGACTAAAGACAACCCCCATTGGGGAATATCTAGTTTTGCCTCATCCCCTTTACCAAGGGGACCGACTATCGTCACCAACCTCGATTGGACTTTGCATCACGCATCCATCGTTGAACAAGGCCTTGGAGTTCGGTGTCTCGTCTCCAAGTTGTCAAGACCCTCCTTAAGGTGTTCTTCCCTCTCTGATGTGGATTGGAGGGAGCACGTTGACCGATCTTTCCTTGCGAGGATTCAATCGGACCGGTGGCCGCCGTTCGGGAGCAATCGGCCTTGCATCATGTGAGTTTTGCATGTGTTCATCGTGTTCTTCGCGAGGTGTGTGTTCGCTTCCGCTACCTTAACCCTTTCCCCTCACTTTTCCATCGATTTGACCACGAGATCCGTGAAGATCGGGCCACCCAAGAGGTTAATCCCTCCATCAGTACTTCAAGCAAATGGACCTCAACATGATCCGTGCCAACATTGAAGAGCGTGATGAACAAACAATGGCACGCTTCCTCAATGGCTTGAACCATCCAATCAAGCGCATCACTGAGTTCCAAAAGTACAACAACATGGTTGAGCTTGTACACATAGCATCAAAATTCGAGCGTCAAGTGCAAGAGGACATCAAGTACAACAAGCCAAAGACGTACTTCACATACAAGAAAGCGCCAACCACTACTCCAACAACACCAAGTGGAAGCTCATCAAGTACCACCAAGCTTCCCTTCAAGCCAACACTTCCTCAAGGAAAACCTCCCCCAAGTGGCAAATACACAAAGGATGAACAACCATTCAATGGTGAGTGCTACAAGTGTGGAGGCAAAGGACACAAGTCAGCCGCATGTGGTAACAAGAAAGTTTTGTTCATCCACGACAATGGCGATGAAGAATACTTGAGTGAAGATGATTTTGATGCAAGGGTCAAGGAAGCAATGGCAAGGCAACATTTGGAAGATGACCAAGAACTACTTGTGTGTGAGCATGACGCAAGTCCATCGCTTGTCGTCACAAGGGTCTTAACTACACAAGTCAATGAGATTGAAGACCAACGATCAAACATCTTCCAAACACGTGCCGGTATGAATGGAAAGTCCATCAAAGTTTTCGTCGACGTAGGGAGTTGCCACAATCTTGCAAGCACGAAATTGTGTGAGAAACTCAACCTCACCCTCCATCCGCATAAGCATCCCTACCATATACAATGGCTAAGTGACCAAGGGTCCGTCAAGATCAAGCACACCGTCTCGGTAACGTTCTCAACTGGACCATACAAAGACACGGTGGAATGTGACGTGTTCCCCATGACAGTTTGCCATATGTTGCTAGGAAGCCCGTGGAAATATGACAAGCGTGTTTTGCATGATGGTCAAACAAACACTTATACCTTCAAATGGCTTGAGAAGACTTGTGTTTTGAAACTAATGACTCCTAGCCAAATAATTGCGGACAATGCAAAGGCTTTAGCTAGGGCGCAATACACAAAACCACCTTGTGAGAAGAGTGGTGAGCGAGAGAACCACACTATAGTAAGTGAGAGCCACAAGCCAAACTCGAGTGGAAAAACTAAGAGTGTTCTTCTTGCCACCAAAAGTGAGATGAGAGAAGTGAGGAACAACCCATCCATCTTGCACTACGTCCTTATATGCAAGGGACTAGCGCAAGTAACTAATGACTTGACAAACGTTCCTCCTTCTTTGATGACTATTTTGCAGGAATTCCAAGATGTATTCCGCGAAGAGCTTCCTCATGGACTACCTCCTCTTCGCGGAATCGAGCACCGCATTGACCTCATACCCGGCGCACCCCTTCCAAATCGCGCCGCGTACCACACGAATCCCGAAGAGACGAAGGAGATAGAACGACAAATCAACCATCTCGTCTCCAAAGGTTTGATTCAAGTAAGCACTAGCCCAAGCGCGGTACCCGTGATTCTCGTGCCAAAAACGGATGATATGTTGCAGTTATGCATGGACTGCCGTCCAATCAATGCTATTACCGTGCGTTATCGACATCCTATACCGCGCCTTGATGACATGCTTGATGAGTTATGTTGAGCCACTATATTTTCAAAAATTGATCTTCGTAGTGGTTACCATCAAATTCGCATGGCCGAAGGTGATGAGTGGAAAACCGCCTTCAAGACCAAGCTTGGTCTCTATGAATGGTTGGTTATGCCTTTTGGCTTATCAAATGCCCCATCTACCTTCATGCGCCTCATGAACCATATTTTGAGATCTCTCATTGGGAAGAGTGTAGTGGTTTACTTTGATGATATCCTTGTCTATAGCAAGTCACTCGAGGAGCATGTTACTCATGTTAAGGAGGTCCTTCAAATCCTTCGTCATGAAAATCTCTATGCTAACCTCCCAAAGTGCACTTTTGCAAAATACAAAAGTCGATGTCATTGGTTTTGTTGTGTCTTCTAATGGCATTGAAGTCGATGTCTCAAAAGTTAAGGACATACGAGATTGGCCCATCCCTACCAATGTTAGTGAACTTCGCAGTTTTCATGGGTTGGCCGGTTTTTACCGTCGCTTTGTGAAAGATTTTTCTACCATTTCTTGCCCTCTCAACGAATTGAACAAGAAAAATATCACATTCGTTTGGGGCAAAGCACAACAAAAAGCGTTTGATGAGCTCAAAAAGAGGCTCACCGAAGCACCACTCCTCGCTTTACCGGATTTCACAAAAACTTTTGAGATCGAGTGTGACGCTAGTGGTATTGGCATTGGAGGCGTCCTTATGCAAAATGGGCGTCCTATCGCATACCATAGTGTGAAACATGATGGCGCATGCCTTAACTATCCAATTTATGACAAAGAGCTTTTTGCCTTGGTACGTGTCCTTCAACTGTGGCAACACTACCTTTGGCCCAAAGAATTTATCATCCATTCCGACCATGAGTCGTTAAAATATCTTAAGGGCCAAGCCAATTTGAGTAAAAGGCACGCCAAATGGGTTGAGTTCATGGAATCCTTTCCTTACATTGTCAAAAATAAGAAGGGCAAAGAAAATGTAGTAGCGGACGCCTTGTCTCGCAAAAACACAAACCTTCTTACGTGACTCGAAGTAAATTTCTTGGGTCTTGATGACATCAAATCTTTGTACGCGTCCGACCCATTCTTTGGATCAATGTTTGCGAAGTGTTAAATAGACAAAGGGATCGATGATTTCTATTTGCATAAGGGTTTTCTTTTCAAACAAAACAAGCTTTGCATTCCGAAGTTGTCTCTCCAAATTTTGCTTCTTCAAGAGTCCCATGGTGGAGGCCTTATGGGTCACTTTGGCCGTGACAAGACATATGACATGCTCTCCACTCACTACTATTGGCCCAAGATGAAGCGCGACGTGGAGCTCCACGTCCAACGATGCACTACTTGTGTCCAAGCTAAGTCCAACGATGCACTACTTGTGTCCAAGCCATTGACTATTCCTCATGCACCTTGGTCGGACATTAGCATGGACTTTGTGTTAGGATTGCATAGGTCTAAACATGGACATGATTCTATATTCGTGGTTGTGGATAGTTTTTCAAAAATGGCACACTTCATTCTGTGCCATAAGACCGATGATGCTTCATATGTAGCAAATTTGTTTTTCAGGGAAATAATTCGGCTACACAGGGTACCAAGAATAATCGTCTCCGACCGCGACGTCAAATTCATGAGCTACTTCTGGAAGACACTCATGGCCAAGCTCGGCATCAAGCTCCTATTCTCGTCCGCCTCGCATCCTCAAACTAATGGACAAACTGAGGTCGTCAATCGAAGCCTTGGCACACTTCTATGTGTGTTGATAAAGAAGAACCTTAAAGACTGGGAGGAATGTATTCCACACGCCGAGTTCGCCTACAACCACGCCAAGCACTCCACCACCATGTGAAGCCCGTTCATGATCGTCTATGGTTTCGAGCCTCTCATCGCGCTCGACATACTACCTCTTCCTCTACAAGACCGCACCAACATAGACGTTGACAAGCGTGCCCAAACAATGAAGAAACTACATGAAGACACAAGATCTACAGTCGAGCAACAAGTACTTCGCCAAGTATTAAGGCTGAACAAGAACAAGAAGGAGATAATCTTCGAAGAAGGCGACCTTGTGTGGATACACTTGAGCAAAGACCGCTTTCCCAATGAACGTGACTCCAAGCTCAAACCAACGGGAGATGGCCCCTTCAAGGTCCTCAAAAGAATCAACAACAATGCATACGTCATCGATATACCAACCTCCAAGTACCTCGTGAGCAATACGTTCAACGTCAAGGACCTATCGCTATATTATGTAGAGAATCAAGATGTAAACCATGAAGAGTCGAGGACGACTCTTTCCCAAGGGGGGGAGCTGATGCAGCCCGTCCTACGGACACACCTCCATCTACAACACCTAGTCCCCCAAGTGGACCAATGACTTGCGCCCGAGCCAAGCTCCTACAAGATAAGGTTAACTCGCTCCTTTCCTCTTGTGATTTTGGTCTACCTTTGGATGGCTTCCTACTTCATGCAACTACGTTGTGTATCCTCAGCTATGAAGCAACATCACCACACCAAGCCCCCAAGGAAGAAGGACCAGGAGAATACGCTGCTGGAGCACTGCACACCGGAATCTCCGGTGTACACCGGAGTCTCTGGTCCTGTACACCGGAGTCTTCGGACCATCCTCCGGCCTGGCCCCAGGAACCAAGTCGGGGACAGCCAGAAGGCCCCTCCGGAGACGGGTCCGGAGATTGATCGGAGTCTCCGGCCTGCTCGACGCCAGGCATGTCAAGGCCTTTTGGGCCTGGCCCATGTAACCCCCAGTTTCGTCCCAACTTCCAGTTTTATTCCAAAACTACCCCTGTTTAAGTGGCTGGCCTATATAAAGCCCCACCCCTCTATTGTAAACCGTAGACTTGGATAATTATAGTTGAGGACACCCCTTTTGATAGGGCAAAGGTGTCTGATCTTTCAATGAGATGATGATAGTCGATTTGGTGGAGTTCGGGCTTGACGATCCGACTACACGTGCGAGCACGAGCGCCAATGCAATCGCTAGGCCAATCTCCTGGAGGTTACCGATCCTGCGGGAACACGATCAACCTGACCAGCGAGGTCTTAATTCCTACCTGAAATCGAGAACAAGTAAGAACTAATATTGCAATCCAGATATTGCGGATTAAGAGGAAAGCTTTATTGGAAAGGTGGGATCCTGAATAGGTGCGAAGTACAAGAGGCCTCTGCGACGCTCGAGCCTTGGTGAAGTTGCGACGATGGCTAACTTAATGTCTAAACAAAATCCGAGTCTAGGGTGACGGCTATGGGGAGTACTTAAGGAGGAAAAGGTGGGGTTTCGGTCAGCCATGGAAGTGGTGGCCGAATCCAACCCTAGAACTCCTTTTCCCCTCAAATACGGACTCTAAAAAGTGGCTATTTAAAATCCAGTGCAAATTACATGGTCCTGGCCCAAAATAAAGGTGTCGCAGCACCATATTAAGCTATGGACGAATCCATGAAGTATTAATCTTGAATATTTCGTCCAAGCCTTCTTTCTTCATTATGGTGGCCTCAAAGTTCTGAAATCTCCATCCGTGGTCTTCTCTTGGATCATCACATGCTTGTTGTTATCTCCATGCATGGCCATGCTCCAATGCTTGTCCCTCTCATCCATGCTTGGTCCATTATTCCTAAGAGTAAGAAATACATCTGATTTAGGCAGCATCATATTCTCATGTATGTGAGGAATAGTTCCAAGAAACGAATGTACCTGATAGTTAAGTTGTTTGGCACGAGATCTTGTGATGGGTCCTTGTATGTGTGTAGTTGTAGGTACAGCGGTTGTATCAATAGAAGGGATGTCCACATCATGCTCCCCTTCTTGAATTGAAGTCGTCCTCGACGCAATCTCATCTTCATCACCAAAGTAAGGCTTCAAATCTGCAATGTTAAACGTAGGACTAACCGTACCAAAGTCTGCAGGCAACTCAATTTTATATGCATTATCATTTATTTTCTCTAACACCTTAAAGGGACCAGCAGCACGCGGCAATAACTTAGACTTGCGTAAATCAGGAAAACGAACGCAAATGTAACCAAACAAGATCTCCAACATCAAACACAACATGTTTTCTCCCTTTATCCCCAGCAAGTTTATACTTAGCATTCATGTGTTCAATGTTATCTTTACTAGTCTTATGCAAGTTTAATATCATTTCAGCGCGTTGTGTAGCATCCAAATTATGTTGCACCGAAGAAGGTAAAGGCAATAAATCAATAGGTGCACGAGGAACAAAACCATACACAATCTCAAATGGGCACATCTTTGTGGTAGAATGCAGCGAACGATTATAAGCAAATACTATATGAGGTAAACACTCTTCCCACAATTTTAAGTTCTTCTTTAAAACAGCCCGCAACATAGTAGACAAAGTTCTATTTACTACTTCAGTTTGTCCATCAGTTTGGGAATGACATGTAGTATTAAACAGCAATTTAGTCCCCAACTTAGCCCATAAACATATCCAAAAGTGGCTAAGAAATTTAGTATCACGATCAGAAACAATAGTATTTGGCACACCATGCAAACGAACAATTTCACGAAAGAACAAATCAGCAATATGCGCAGCATCATCCGTTTTATGACAAGGAATAAAGTGTGCCATCTTAGAAAACCGATCCACAACAACAAAAATACTATCCCTCCCCTTCTGTGTTCGTGGCAATCCCAAAACAAAGTCCATAGAAATATCCTCCCAAGGAACACTAGGAATAGGAAGAGGCATATATAAACCATGTGGATTAAGGCGAGACTTAGCTTTTTGACAAGTAGTGCAGCGTGCCACAAATCTCTCAACATCTCGACGCATACGTGGCCAAAACAAGTGTGCAGCAAGAACATCCTCCATTTTCTTGACACCAAAGTGTCCCATCAATCCTCCTCCATGCGCCTCCGGTAACAACAAAAGACGAACAGAACTATCTGGAATGCATAGTTTGTTTGCACGGAACACAAATCCATCATTGAAGACGAACTTGTTCCAAGTTCTACCATCTCTACAATTCTGCAACACATCTTTAAATTCAGCATCATGCACATATTGTTCCTTAATAGTTTCCAATCCAAATATTTTGAAGTCAAGTTGAGATAACAAAGCATAACGGCGTGACAAAGCATCAGCAATAATATTATCTTTACCATTTTTGTGTTTGATAACATAAAGAAAAGACTCAATAAATTCAACCCACTTTGCATGACGACGATTCAACTTAGCTTGACTACGAATATGCTTCAAAGATTCATGATCAGAATGTATAACAAATTCTTTAGGCCTTAGATAATGTTGCCAAGTTTCTAATGTCCGAACCAATGCATATAATTCTTTATCATAAGTAGAATAGTTCAGACTAACCCCACTCAATTTTTCACTAAAATATGCAACAGGTTTTCCCTCTTGTAATAACACCCCTCCCAAACCAATTCCACTAGCATAACATTCAAGCTCAAAAGTCTTAGTAAAATCAGGAAGTTGGAGTAAGGGAGCATGTGTTAGCTTATCTTTCAATATGATGAAGGCATGTTGTTGTGCATCGCCCCAAACAAAGGGCACATCCTTCTTGGTAAGTTCATTCAGCGGCGCGGCAATTGATCCAAAGTCTTTGACAAAGCGCCTATAAAAACCAGCGAGGCCAAGAAAACTCCTCACTTGTGTGACCGTCTTGGGCTGCGGCCAATTCTCAATAGCTTCAATCTTGGCTGGATCTACTTCAATACCCTGTGATGTAACAACATAGCCAAGAAACGCAACTCGATTGGTGCAAAAGGTGCACTTCTCAAGGTTACCAAACAAACGTGCATTACGTAAAGCATTGAAAACAGCACGTAAATGGTCCAAATGATCCGCTAAAGATTTGCTATAAATCAAAATATCATCAAAGTAGACTACCACAAAACGTCCAATGAAAGCACGTAAAACTTCGTTCATTAATCTCATGAAAGTGCTAGGTGCATTAGTTAAACCAAACGGCATTACTAACCACTCATATAAACTGAACTTAGTTTTAAATCTTGTTTTCCATTCATCTCCTAATTTCATACGAATCTGGTGGTAACCACTACGCAAATCAACTTTAGAAAACATGGTAGAGCCACTCAATTCATCAAGCATGTCATCTAAACGTGGAATAGGATGACGATATCGAATAGTAATATTATTGATAGCTCTTCAATCAGTACACATGCGCGAAGAACCATCTTTCTTAGGTACCAAAATAATAGGAACAACACAGGGGCTAAGGGACTCACGAATATGATCTTTGTCGAGTAGTTCCTGAATTTGGCGTTGTATCTCCTTTGTCTCCTCTGGATTGGTTCTATATGGCGCGCGGTTGGGCAACGTAGCACCAGGAATTAGATCAATTTGGTGCTCAATTCCTCCAATAGGAGGTAGTCCTGGTGGCAGCTCAGCGGGAAAGACGTCCTCATATTCCTGCAAAAGGTTAGCAATAGCGGGTGGCAAACAAGGAGGCATATCCTCAAATGAAAACAAAACCTCTTTGCAGACAATTGCATAACATTGAGTATTGTTTACATCTAATTCATCAATATCAATTTTATTTGCAAGCATACATGGCCTCTTCAAACGAATTTCAGGAGCATGTGTAGAATCAGATTTAGTGTTCTTTGGTGGTACAAAATCTGCAGCAACAATCTGATTCTCACTTTTATTTTTCTCCTCAGTTTTAGCTCTACTAGCTCTAGCGAGATCATCTTTTAAAATCTGTTCAGGAGTCATAGGTTTTAGACCAATTTTCTTTCCATCATGCATAAGAGAATAGTGATTAGTTTTGCGATTATGAACAGATTCTCTATCAAATTTCCATGGTCTACCAAGTAACAAAGAACAAGCTTGCATAGGTACAACATCACAATCAACAAAATCAGGATATGTACCAATAGTAAAATGCACGCGTACCGTTCTTGTTACCTAGATCTTGCGAGAACTCTCAAACCATTGGATGTAATATGAATGTGTGCGTTGTCTTGTTGAAAGTGCAAGCTTCTCTACCATGTCAACACTAGCCAGATTATTACAACTCCCTCCATCAATGATGATCCGTATAGCTCTTTCCTTGACAACACCACGTGTTTGGAACAGGTTGTGGCGTTGATCTTGCTCAGATTTGCTCAATTGCACACTCAACACACGTTGTGTAATTAAGCTCTTGTATTGATCAACAACTTCAGCTCCCATTACCTCTGTCTCTTCATCAGAATCACACTTGTCTCCATCTCGAGCAGAAATAAGGGCGAATGTATCTTCATCAAAGTCACTCGCTGAATCGTATTGACCATCATCACGCACCATCATAACACGTTGTGTTGTGCACTGTCTCTCAATATGACCAAAACTCCAGCACTTGCGGCATTGTATATCCTTTGTCTTACCCGTGGAAGCCATAGAAGATGCACTACGAGAACGTGTCAGATTCTTTAGTAAATCACTTTGATAAGTGGGAGGTATAAAACGAACACGCATAGCAGTTTTAAAGCAGTCCAAGTACTAGTAATAGTAGTAGGATTTAAATGACAATACTCAGATCACCAAAGGGAAGCAAATTTAATAAATTCACATGAAACAGTACTAACACGCATATTCTCAGGATATTTTAAACATGCAAAATGTTGTTCTACTTCCATCTCCCATGTAAGATATGCATCAGGATTATATTTACCCTCAAAAGATGGAATATTTAATTTAAGCTTTGCAACATGATCATCATCACATACCGGTGGTCGAGCGTTGCGGTAGTAATGTCGGGGACGGCCAGCAGGTACCTGTGCAGGTTGTTCAACCTCCTCGTCAAACAGATCGTCGTCGTCGGGGTCGTAGTAGTACCCGTCGTCTGTCCCCAATGTTGCAGCAGCAGCCGTGGCTGAAGTCTGAGGTGCGTCAGCTGCAGCGGTAGCCGCCTGAGGTGCGGCGGCAGCCGAACTAGCAGTCCGACCCGTGATCAGAATACGCCGTGCGCCATGCCGAGGTGCCAATGGGGCGGGTGCGGGTGCCGACAATCTGGCCAAAACCTCCTTGAACCGAGCATTAAGCTTGTCGTTGAAGGATTTCTCGAGCCCATCGATCTTTTCCATGGCGTTGGTGAGCTTGGTATCAAACTCCCCTAGGCGTGCATCCACATCTTCAGCGCGACCGACCAAGAGCTCGGAGAAGTGGGCACGTAGTTCTTGGTTCGTCATTGTGGCAGGGTTCCGCGAAGTATCTGTCATGGTTAGTCCTTTAAAAACACAGGTATATACTACAGAAATATGGTGGAAGGCACGCGTAATCCGTCAAGCAATATACGAAGCTCTTACAAGTTCTTACCAAACAGCAGGAAAAGGCGATGTGCAACCGCGAGGATCAGTGGGTCCAGAGATTGAACCAAGCGATTACCAGGAGTCGGGACACCGCACGTGGAGAATATTTGTGAAGCTCTGGGAAGGCTTAGCAAAGGGGGTTAGCAATTATCAAAACAGCAATGCAAAAGTTGAAACAATGCTCAACGACGGTACTCTGCTGGTCCTAGGCTAGACCGTACTAGAGACGCGACCTAGATCACCAACGATGTCACGACGCGACATACAAGCAATGTATGATGATATGGCACCCTGAAAACAGAACCGAGATGCGGAAAATCACTATGATGGCGAGTGTCTAAAACTGATCTACGGGGTCTAAAAATAGGTTAGCCCTAAAAAATTTTTTTCGAAATTTTTGTATTATGCTCCGGAAAGCGCGCAGGCGCCAAAAAAATGTCGCTATAACGGCCGATGGAGAAAAGTGATCCCCGGGGTCGAACTCTTTTTTTTTGCTCTCCTTCTGGACTTACGACCGGACTCTGAACTCGACACGGACTTTAGCTTAACACGTAAACAACAAAGGAAAGTAAAAAGGAATAACTAGGAAAGAATAACTCAACTCAGACTCGTGCCGCGGCAGGATAGGTGATCGGATCCGTGTCGCAGTAGGAAGGCGGTGGCGGAGTTTTAGGGTTTATGGCGACGGAATATGGTGGCGGAATATGGTGGCGGTGATCTGCGAGGGTGGCGGTGACTAATGATCAGAACTCAAAACTCTACGGAACGAGACACTAAGACCAGCAAATTGACGCGACGATGCAGACACAAATTCAATAATGCAAAACTGAAAAGATAATGCAAGGCGTAGATTGGTGATGGGATGGATCTAAACTCTAACTGTGTTTTTGGCTTTTTCGTGGGTTATAGGTAAAAACAGATCTAATCTACGAAAACAGTAAAATCTCACCGAGCAACCTGAAATCTGATACCACTTGATAGGGAAAAGGTGTCCGATCTTTCGATGAGATGATGATAGTCGATTTGGTGGAGTTCGGGCTTGACGATCCGACTACACGTGCGAGCACGAGCGCCAATGCAATCGCTAGGCCAATCTTCTGGAGGTTACCGATCCTGCGGGAACAGGATCAGCCTGACCAGCGAGGGTCTTAATTCCTACCTGAAATCGAGAACAAGTAAGAACTAAAATTGCAATCCAGATATTGCGGATTAAGAGGAAATCTTTATTGAAAAGGTGGGATCCTGAATAGGTGCGAAGTACAAGTGGCCTCTGCGACGCTCGAGCCTTGGCGAAGTTGCGACAATGGCTAACTTAATGTCTAAACAAAATCCGAATCTAGGGTGACGGCTATAGGGAGTATTTAAGGAGGAAAAGGTGGGGTTTCGGCCAGCCATGGAAGTGGTGGCCGAATCCAACCCTAGAAGTCCTTTTCCCCTCAAATACGGACTCTAAAAAGTGGCTATTTAAAATCCTACGAAAATTACATGGGCCTGGCCCAAAATAAAGGTTTCGCAGCACCATATTAAGCTATGGACGAATCTGTGAAGTATTAATCTTGAATATTTCGTCCAAGCCTTCTTTCTTCATAATGGTGGCCTCAAAGTTCTGAAATCTCCATCTGTGGCCTTCTCTTGGATCATCACATGCTTGCTGCCATCTCCATGCATGGCCATGCTCCAATGCTTGTCCCTCTCATCCATGCTTGGCCCATTATTCCTAAGAGTAAGAAATACATCTGATTTAGGCAGCATCATATTCTCATGTATGTGAGGAATAGTTCCAAGAAACGAAAGTACCTGATAGTTAAGTTGTTTGGCACGAGATCTTGTGATGGGTCCTTGTATGTGTGTAGCTGTAGGTACAACGGTTGTATCAATAGAAGGGATCTCCACATCACCTTTGAGGATCTATCAACTATTTGTTTCATGCTCCTTACCAAGGAGCACCAAATTATCCACACCCTCTTGGATTTTTCCTAGCGCGTTCAAGTTGTACAAATCCTTGGGATCTCGGTGTCTCGTCCCCAAGTAGTCAAGATCTCACCAAGCCTCTCACCCCCGTGTTGGCCGTGGAGAGAGTGTTTCGCCCAACACCGATCCTAGGGATTATGTTGGACCTGTTGCCACCGGCGTGAGCTATCGGCTTGTATCGTGTTTTCGTGTGTGTGTGTGTTCATCGAGTTCTTCGCGTGTGTGTTCATGGACTTCATCCCCTTCCTCCTTCCACCGCTTTCCCCTCGATTCCCACGGAATTCGTGGAAGATCGGGCAACCCCAAGGGGTCACCCCTAACACAAGTTCTTACCAAACAGTAGGAAAAGGCGATGTGCAACTGCGAGGAGCAGTGGGTCCAGAGATTGAACCGAGCGATTACCAGAAGTCGAGACACCGCATGTGGAGAAATCTGTGGAGCTCTGGGAAGGCTTAGCAAAGGGGTTAGCAATTATCAAAACAACAATGCAAATGTTGAAGAATGCTCAACAACGGTACTGTGCTGGTCCTAGGCTAGACCGTACTAGAGACGCGAGCCTAGATCAGCAACAATGTCACGACGCGACACAACAAGCAATGTATGATGATATGGCACCCTGAAAAGCGAACCGAGATGTCGAAAATCACTATGATGGCGAGTGTCTAGAACTGATCGACGGGGTCTAGAAACAGGTTAGCCCCAAAAAAAATTGTCGAAATTTTTGTATTATGTTCCGGAAAGCGCGTAGGCGCAAAAAAATATCGCTATAACGGCCGATAGAGAAAAGTGATCCCCGGAGCCGAAAATCAGAATAGCCAGAAATTTTTTTCGGAGGCGGTTCCAGACTGAACTTTTAACTCGACACGGACTTTAGCTCAAATCATTATGTGTGTTCTCTAATGTTGTGCTAGGTTCCTTGGTCGAAGGGACAATCCCATGCTCGACCGTCTTGTGGCCATCTTGTAGTAGTGGTGGAACTAGGCTCATGGTGTTGTCGAGAGGGGTGCTCGGATCGACTTCATCACATATGTGGCCTTGGCTTCCTCCATCTTGGAGTGTAGACACCCTCTTGCCATACGCAGCCAACTTGGCGAAGTAGAGGTCTTCATTTTCCTCGTACGCGAGGTCGCGGAAGTCAAGCATAGGCATTGAAGCTTGATGGCGTGGAGGAAGGCTTCCTCTTGGTGCCATTGTGGTGGTGGCACGAGTAGTTGAAGGTTCCCTAGTATGGTGTCGACGGAGATCATTGGCGTGCCTTGCCGATGGTTGATGTAGGTGGCGCACTTGGTCGTCCACATGACACTCGCAACGATGATCACTTGCCTTGGCACTCTTCTTGTGCTTGTGGTGCTTTCTTGGTCTTGATTGATCATTATGGATGGTGCTCATCGTGAATTCTTCATCTTTATGGCGAAGATGCCTTTGATGATGTATTGTATCCTTTTTATGGTGTCGATGCTCATGAGAGGATGTTTGCCGATGAAGATTCTTGTTTCTTGGCGCCTCTTGATGTATATGATCTTTGGACGCTACTCTTCTTTGGATAGGAGGTGGAGCTTGGCGCCTTGGAGGTGATGGAGCTTGGCTCCTTTGAGATGGTGGAGCTTGACTCCATCTAGGTGGTGGCGCTTGTCGTCTTGGAGGTGGATCATCGAAGTAGGTGGTTCCCTTTGGTGTGGCACGCTTGTCCTTGAAGGTCATGGAATCTTGATGATGCGCCTCCTCTTGCTTGGCGAGTAGGCTTCCATCTCCACACGGTGGAGGAATTCTTCATGGCTCATGGAGGAGCCATCAAAGTCGATGAAGTTCTCCATGTCCTCCATGCTTCGTGAGGCATCGTCGGTGTCGCACTCGAAGTCGTCCATGCTTGGGGAGTAATTGTTGGTGTAGTACTCCATATCACCCAAGCATGTGGAACCATTGTCGGTGCAGTGCTCCATATCCTCAAAGCATGTGTAGCCGTTGTCGGTGTTGTGCTCCGTCATGTCCACTATACTTGTGGAGTCATAGTCATGGTGGCTCATCATGGATTCTTCATAGATATCATCCTCGGTTCTGGAGTCCCTAGACATGATGCACAAGACCAAGCGATGTATATGGAAGTGGTAGTGGGAGTTAGGTATACAACGCCAAACCTTACTTTACCTTGGAAGATCGTATCGTGCAAGTGGACACACTTGATAGAAATAAACCAAGCAAAGTGAAGTTCACGCGGAACACCAAAACCAACTACTAACCAAAAAACACACACAAGGCCTATGGTGGATAGGTATGGAAAGTGGCATGTCAAGAAACAATCTGAAATCAAGGTGTTGTAATGACAAGTAAAGAACCACAATGATCACTGTTGGAGATATGCCCTAGACGCAATAATAAATGTAGTTATTGTTATATCTTTGTGTTTATGATAAATGTTTACATTCATGCTATAATAGTATAAACAAGGAAACATTAATACTTGTGTGATTTGTAAACTAAAACAGAGTACCTAGTAAAGCCTCTTCATAATACTAGCTTGTTGGTTAATAAATGATTATGGTTTCCCTATCATGAACATTGAGATGTTATTAACAACAAGATCATATCGTTAGGAGAATGATATGGTGGACATACTCCTATAGATAAGCGTAGCATAAAGATCAAGTCATTTTAATAGTTCAATTGCTATATGCTTTCTGATACATAGTAACCTAATTCCTTCGACCATGAGATCATGCATATCACCTTTACCGGATGGATGCTTTGATGACATCAAACACCACACCGTAACTGGGTGGCTATAAAGGTGGCATTGAGTGTTCGGAAAGTATTGGTTGAGACACATGGATCAAGAGTGGGATTTGTCCATCCATATGACGGAAAGATATACTCTGGGCCCTCTCGGTGAAATGTCATCCAATTAGCTTGCAAGCATGTGACTGGCTCACAAGGGATCACATATCACAGGAACGAGAAAAGAGTACTTATCAGTAAAGAGGTTGAACTTGGTATGCAGAGATACCGACGATCATAACCTCGGATAAGTAAACTATCGTGAGACAAAGGGAAATTGGTATCGTATGTAAGTGGTTCATTCGATCGCAAAGTAATCATAGAAATATGTGGGAGCCATATGAATTTCCAGATTCCTCTATTGGTTATTGTTCGGAGAAGTGTCTCGATCATGTCCGCATAATTCACGAACCGTAGGGAGACACACTTAAGGATTCGACGTTGTTTGAGTAGTTATGAAATGATGAGTAAGATACGGAATGTTGTTCGGAGTCTCGGATGGAATCCAGGATATCACGAGGAGATCCGGAATGGTCCGGAGAATAAGATTCATATAAGGAAAGTCCTGTTTCGGGGTTGGAGAATGGTTCCGGTGTTCTCATCGGGAATGTTCTAGAAGGTTCCGGAATGTCCGACACTCCGAAGGGGAAGGGTACATGAATGTGTCATACCAAGTTGGAATGATTGCATCATGTACTAGGTGTCATCGCTAAACAAAATAGAGGGTTTAATCAAATCCTAGTTTGAAAAGTCAAACGCCAATTTGAAAAGTCAAACGGCTATTTTGGAAAGTGGAGGGAAGTGGGAAACCGAGTTGGGGAGGAGTTCCTCCTCCACCGCCGGCCCACTAGGGATCCGAGTTGCTGAGGGACTACCTCCCCTTGGCCGGCGCCTCCCACCTATAAAGGGAGGGGCAGGGCTGCCCCTCCTAACACACAAGTTCTCCACCCCAAAACCCTAGCCCGGAGCCGCCACCTCTTGTTGCCGCCGCCTATGGCTCCCCTAGCCGCCGACTTGGGCAAGCCCCAAGCCCTAGCCGCCGGCCCTAGCACCTCCTCCTTGGTGTGTCTAAACCCTAGATCGCCGAGGAGCTCTCTCATAGTCCACCATACTCGCTCCGGCTTAAGGCGAAGCCCTGCGAGATCTCCCCTCTACTTCTGGTACCATGTCGTTGTGCTGCCGGAATCGCGAGGAGAGTACTACAACCTCCGCTGCCTGCTGGAACAAGGGAGAGGAAGGTCTTCGTCGAGTACCGAACGTGTGACCGACTGCGGGAGCGCTGCCGGAACGCAGCGCCGAAAGGATTGTCTACGCGATCTTGAGATCGGGAAGAGTACGACTACATCACCCACGAGAATCCGCTCTCGTTAAACACTTTGGAATGTTCGAGGGTGAGTTATTCCATCGACTCGTTGCTACAATCTAGTAGATAGATCTTGGCTTATTTGTTTGTATGCGGTAGAAATTTTTTGTTTTCCATGCTACGAAACCCTACAGTGGTATCAGAGCCGTGTCTATATGTAGATCTGTTGCACGAGTAGAACACAATGGTCATTGTGGGCATTGATGCTTTTATTGTCGATTGCTTCTTGTGTACTTTGCATCTTGCGGGATGTTGGGATGAAGCGGCCCGGGCTAACCTTACATGACATCGTTCATGAGACTTGCTCCACGCTTGACATGCAACTTGCATTGCATAAGTGGCTTTGCGGGTGCCTGTTTCTCCCAGCATAGTTAAGATTCAGTTTACAACGGGTGATTATCAATACTAGTATCAATGCTGTGGTTCATGTTCGTAAGTTAGAACGACACTTATTGAAAGCCCCAAACCACGTAAAACATGCAAAGAAAGTAGAGACGTCTAACTTTGTTTTGCAGGGGTGTGCAGTGATGTGATATGGCCATGATTGTGATTATATTTGATGTATGCAATGTTCCTTATTGTAAGTTGGCAACCAGCAGGAGCCATATGGTTGTCTTTAATTTGTGTTAAGACCCGCGTGTCTATTCAAAGTAGTTGTAATAGTTGAAGCCGGTGGAAGACAACCATGGAGAAGCCTCATTGACCTTGATGCAATGCCGGTGATGATGGAGATCATGTTCATGCTTGAAGATGGAGATCGGAAGCACAAAGAAGAAAGGCCATATCATATCACATATTATGAATTGCATGTGATGTTAATCCTTTATGCATCTTGTATTGCTTAGTTAACGACGGTAGAATTATAAGATGATCCCTCATGCACATGAATTTCAAGTCATAAAGTGTTCACCCTTAGTTAGCACCATTGCTAAAGCTTGTTGTTTCGAAGCACCACATGATGATCGGGTGTGTTAGATTCCGCAAGTGCATACAACGTGAGCAAGCCAGATTTGCTCATGCGGAAGCTAAGGTTTGATCTTGACGAGCCTAGCATGTACAGACATGGTTTCGGAACACGGATCATCGAAAGGTAAAGCATGAATCATATAGTAGATATGATGAACATGTCGATTGTTCGCCATTGAAACTATATCAACTCTCGTGATGATCGGTGTTGATGTGGTGGATTTGGTTCGTGTGATCACTAAAACAATGTGAGGGATATTGTTTTGAGTGGGAGTTCACCTAGATTAATTTAACTATTAATTAGAACTCAATTTGTCATAAACTTAGTCTAAACTATTGCAAATATGTTGTAGATCAATGGCGGCCCCTACCATCAATTTTAGTGCGTTCCTAGAGAAAGAAAAGTTGAAAAACAATGGAAGCAACTTCGCGGATTGGTTCCGCAATTTGAGGATTGTCCTCACAGCTGGTAATTTGACCTATGTGCTGGATGCACCACTGGGTGACCCACCTGCAGCTACTGCTACCGATGAAGTAAAGAATGTTTACCTCGCTCGGAAGACTCAGTACTCCACAGTTCAGTGTGCTATCTTGTATGGTTTAGAATCGGAGCTTCAGAAAAGGTTTGAGAATTCAGACCCACATGATATTGTCCATGATCTCAAATTGATCTTTGAGACTCACGCGGTAATTGAGAGCTATGAGGCTTCTGAAAAGTTCTTTAACTGCAAGATGGAAGAGGGCAGCTCCGTCAGTGAGCATGTGCTTAAGATGTCTGGGCACGCAAACAAACTTCAAAGCTTGGGTATAGTGATTCCTAATGATTTGGGGATTTACCGTGTCCTCCAATCACTACCACCAAGTTACAAGAACTTTGTGATGAACTACAATATGCAAAACATGAACAAGCAGTTGCTAGAACTGTTTGCTATGTTAAAATCTGCAGAAGTGGAGATCAAGAAAGAGCATCAAGTGTTGATGGTCAATAAGACCACCAAATTCAAGAAAGGCAAGTCTAAGCAAAAGGGACACTTCAAGAAGGGTGGTAAGAAAGTTACCGCACCGACGAAGAAGACCAAGGCTGGACCTAAGCCTGATACTGAGTGCTTTTACTGCAAGGGAGAAGGTCACTGGAAGCGGAATTGCCCAAAGTACTTGGCGGATTTGAAGAACGGCAACATCAAGAAGAAAGGTATATTCGATATACATGTTATTGATGTGTATCTCACTAGTACTCGTAGTAGTGCCTGGGTATTTGATACTGGTTCGGTTTCTCATATTTGTAACTCGAAACAGGTGCTGCAGAATAAACGGAAGCTAGCGAAGAACGAGGTGACGATGCGCGTGGGAAACGGATCAAAGGTTTATGTGATCGCGGTCGGCACGCTACCCCTTCATCTACCATCGGGATTAGTTTTATACTTAAATAATTGTTATTTGGTGCATGCGTTAAGCATGAACATTATATCGGGATCTTGTTTATTGCGAGACGGTTACTTGTTTAAGTCCGAGAATAATGGTTGTTCGATTTATATGAGTAATATGTTTTATGCACATGCACCTTTGATAGATGGTCTATTCTTATTAAATCTTGATAGTGGAAATACACATATTAATAACATTGAGGCTAAACGTTTGAAATCAAGCGATAACTCGACCTATATGTGGCACTGTCATCTTGGTCACATTGGAGTGAAGCGTATGAAGAAACTCCATTCCGATGGACTTCTTGAATCACTTGATTTTGAATCACTTGAAAGATGCGAAGCATGTCTGATGGGTAAAATGACTAAGACTCCATTTTCTGGTATGATGGAGCGAGCTACGGACTTATTGGAAATCATACATACCGATGTGTGTGGTCCAATGAGTGTAGCATCGCGCGGTGGTTATCGTTATGTTCTTACCTTCACGGATGACTTGAGTAGATATGGGTATATCTATTTCATGAAACATAAGTCTGAAACTTTCGAGAAGTTGAAGGAATTTCAAAGTGAGGTTGAGAATCAACGTAACAAGAAGATTAAATTTCTACGTTCTGATCGTGGAGGTGAATATCTAAGTTACGAGTTTGGCGAGCATTTGAAGAAATGCGGAATACTTTCACAACTGACACCGCCGAGAACACCACAGCGTAATGGTGTGTCCGAACATCGTAATCAAACTCTCTTAGATATGGTTCGTTCTATGATGTCACTTACAGATTTACCGCTATCATTTTGGGGTTATGCATTAGAAACAGCCGCATTCACTTTAAATAGGGCACCATCTAAATCCGTTGAAACGACACCGTATGAATTATGGTTTGGGAAGAAACCTAAATTGTCGTTCCTTAAAGTTTGGGGTTGCGAAGCCTATGTAAAGAAGTTACAGCCGGACAAGCTTGAACCCAAAGAGGAAAAATGCGTCTTCATAGGATACCCGAAGGAAACTATTGGGTATACCTTCTATCATAGATCCGAAGGAAAAATCTTCGTTGCCAAGAATGGATCCTTTCTAGAGAAAGAATTTCTCTCGAAAGAAGTGACTGGAAGGAAAGTAGAACTCGACGAGGTTGTCGAACCTTCTCTCAAACTTGCGAGTAGCGCAGCACCGAAAGAAGTTCCTGTGGTGCCTGCACCAATAAGAGAGGAAGATAATGATGATGATCATGAAACTTCGGTTGTAGTTGCTACAGAGCCTCGCAGATCAACAAGAACTCGTACCACTCCTGATTGGTATGATCCCGTTATGAATGTCATGTTTGTGGACAACACCGATGACCCTGCGACATATGAGGAAGCGATGATGAGCCCAGATTCCAATAAATGGCAAGAAGCCATGAAATCCGAGATTGGATCCATGTACGAAAACCAAGTATGGACTTTGGTGGACTTACCGGATGGCCGGAAGGCTGTCGAGAACAAATGGATTTTCAAGAAGAAAACAGATGCTGATGGTAATGTTACTGTCTATAAAGCTCGACTTGTCGCAAAAGGGTTTCGACAAATTCAAGGAGTTGACTACGATAAGACGTTCTCACCTGTAGCGAAGCTAAAGTCTGTGAGGATTATGTTAGCAGTCGTTGCATATTATGATTATGAGATATGGCAGATGGATGTCAAAACAGCATTCCTCAATGGAGACATTGATGAAGAGTTGTATATGATGCAACCCAAAGGTTTTGTCGATCCTAAAGATGCTAACAAGATATGCAAACTTCAACGGTCCATCTATGGATTGAAGCAAGCATCCCGAAGTTGGAATCAATGTTTTGATAAGGTGATCAAAAGTTTTGGTTTTATACAAACTTATGGAGAAGCTTGTATTTACAAGAAAGTGAGTGGGAGCTCTGTAGCATTCTTAATACTATATGTAGATGACATATTGTTGATTGGGAATGATGTAGACCTTCTTAATAGTGTCAAGGAATATTTGAATAATAGTTTTTCAATGAAGGATCTTGGCGAAGCAGCTTACATATTAGGCATAAAGATTTATAGAGATAGATCGAGACGCCTAATATCATTGTCACAAAGTACATATTTGGACAAAGTTCTAAAGAGGTTTGGAATGGAAGATAGCAAGAAAGGGTTCTTGCCCATGTTGCCCAATACGACCTTGAGTAAAACTCAAAGTCCGACAACGGCAGAAGATAGAGAAAGGATGAGTAAGACTCCCTATGCCTCAGCCATAGGATCTCTAATGTATGCCATGCTATGTACTAGACCCGACATTGCATATCCTGTTAGTTTAACTAGCAGATATCAAAGTGATCCAGGAGTGGATCATTGGACAGCGGTCAAAAACATCCTTAAGTACTTGAGAAGAACTAAGGATATGGTTCTTTCTTATGGAGGTGATGAACAGCCCGTTGTTAATGGTTACACCGATGCTAGTTGGAACACCGATCCGGATGATTCTAAATCACAATCTGGATACATATTTACTTTGAATGGTGCAGCAGTTAGCTGGAGGAGTGCAAAGCAAAGCGTTGTGGCGAGATGTTCAACTGAATCGGAATACATGGCTGCTTCGGAGGCTTCACAAGAAGCGATATGGATGAAAGAGTTCATTACAGAGCTGGGTGTGGTTCCTAGTGCGCTGGACCCAATGTCTATCTACTGTGATAACATGGGCGCCATAGCCAATGCGCAAGAACCAAGGTCACACAAGAAGCTGAAGCACATCAAGCTACGTTTTCACGCTATTCGAGAACATGTCCAAGATGGGGACATAAAGATTTGCAAAGTACACACAGATCTGAATGTGGCGGATCCGTTGACTAAACCTCTCCCGAGGGCAAAACATGACCAACACCAAACTGCCATGGGTGTTCGGTATATTACCATGTAATCTAGATTAGATGACTCTAGTGCAAGTGGGAGACTGTTGGAGATATGCCCTAGAGGCAATAATAAATGTAGTTATTATTCTATCTTTGTGTTTATGATAAATGTTTACATTCGTGCTATAATAGTATTAACAAGGAAACATTAATACTTGTGTGATTTGTAAACTAAAATAGAGTCCCTAGTAAAGCCTCTTTATAATACTAGCTTGTTGGTTAATAAATGATTGTGGTTTCCCTATCATGAACATTGATATGTTATTAACAACAAGATCATATCGTTAGGAGAATGATATGGTGGACATACTCCTATAGATAAGCGTAGCATAAAGATCAAGTCATTTTAATAGTTCAATTGCTATATGCTTTCTGATACATAGTAACCTAATTCCTTCGACCATGAGATCATGCATATCACCTTTACCGGATGGATGCTTTGATGACATCAAACACCACACCGTAACTAGGTGGATATAAAGGTGGCATTGAGTGTTCGGAAAGTATTGGTTGAGACACATGGATCAAGAGTGGGATTTGTCCATCCATATAACGGATAGATATACTCTGGGCCCTCTCGGTGAAATGTCATCCAATTAGCTTGCAAGCATGTGACTGGCTCACAAGGGATCACATATCACAGGAACGATAAAAGAGTACTTATCAGTAACGAGGTTGAACTAGGTATGCAGAGATACCGACGATCATAACCTCGAATAAGTAAACTATCGTGAGACAAAGGGAAATTGGTATCGTATGTAAGTGCTTCATTCGATCGCAAAGTAATCGTAGAAATATGTGGGAGCCATATGAATTTCCAGATTCCTCTATTGGTTATTGTTCGGAGAAGTGTCTCGATCATGTCCGCATAATTCACGAACCGTAGGGAGACACACTTAAGGATTCGACGTTGTTTTAGTAGTTATGAAATGATGAGTAAGAGACCGAATGTTGTTCGGAGTCTCGGATGGAATCCGGGATATCACGAGGAGATCCGGAATGGTCTGGAGAATAAGATTCATATAAGGAAAGTCCTGTTTCGGGGTTGGAGAATGGTTCCGGTGTTTTCATCGGGAATGTTCTAAAAGGTTCCGGAATGTCCGGCATTCCGAAGGGGAAGGGTACATGAATGTTTCATACCAAGTTGGAATGATTTCATCATGTACTAGGTGTCATCGCTGAACAAAATAGAGGGTTTAATCAAATCCTAGTTTGAAAAGTCAAACGCCAATTTGAAAAGTCAAACGACTATTTCGGAAAGTGGAGGGAAGTGGGAAACCGAGTTGGGGAGGAGTTCCTCCTCCACCGCCGGCCCACTAGGGATCCGATTTGGGGAGGGACTACCTCCCCTTGGCCGGCGCCTCCCACCTATAAAGGGAGGGGCAGGGCCGCCCCTCCTAACACACAAGTTCTCCACCCCAAAACCCTAGCCCAGCGCCGCCACCTCCTGTTGCCGCCGCCTAGGGCTCGCCTAGCCGCCGATTTGGGCAAGCCCCAAGCCCTAGCCGCCGGCCCTAGCACCTCCTCCTTGGTGTGTCTAAACCCTAGATCGCCGAGGAGCTCTCTCATAGTCCACCATACTCGCTCCGGCTTAAGGCGAAGCCCTGCAAGATCTCCCCTCTACTTCCGGTACCACGCCGTTGTGCTGTCGGAATCGCGAGGAGAGTACTACAACCTCCGCTGCCTGCTGGAACAAGGGAGAGGAAGGTCTTCGTCGAGTACCGAACGTGTGATTGACTGCGGGAGCGCTGCCGGAACGCAGCGCCGGAAGGATCGTCTATGCGTTCTTGAGATCGGGAAGAGTATGACTACATCACCCACGAGAATCCGCTCTTGTTAAACACTTTGGAATCTTTGAGGGTGAGTTATTCCATCGACTCGTTGCTACAATCTAGTAGATAGATCTTGGCTTATTTGTTTGTATGCGGTAGAAATTTTTTGTTTTCCATGCTATGAAACCCTACAATCACAAAGCAAACAAGTTAATCCACAAGATAGGAAATATGTACAAGGAAACACACGCGGTGGGATAAATGCGACTTGTGCGACGGAGAAAGTGAGCTAAGAACCAAATGATTACCTAGCGAAGACTATAAGCTCGTGTCACACAAGTACAAGGAGAGACGCTAGTTCGATTGCACAAAATTGGTGGGTTACAAGATATGCACAATAAGTACCACCTATATGATGTTCATCGAGCTTGCGCTTCCTTTCATATGAGGCACATGTATATCTCTTTCTTTTCTTTTTCTTTTTATTTTTCTATATTTTTTCTCCTTTTCTTTTTATTTCTTTTTCACTTGCCTCTTCCTTGTGCCAACAACTATACAAGATAACTATATGAGATAGCGCTCACAATGTTTGCTCGGAATCTACAAGGTATCAAATGTGCATAGCCCAAGCAATCATAAGAGGAACTAGTCTCAATATGTGTTTGTTGCTCGCAAAGATAGTGGGGTTCACAAAGGAATGCAAGTGGGGAGAAGTCGCGGAATGTTTATACCTTTCATCGACGATCTTCACTCTTTATTGTTCGATTCCTCCTAGCTCACGGAATTTGGATGGAGTAGATAGCATGAACAATGTGTATGATGATGTGGAGCTCCTTCTCCTCTTCGAAACGAGCTAAAGAACACCAAAATCCGAGTTTGAATGCAAAAGTTATGCTCAAAACCGTGCGGAGTTGAATCTGTTGGCGACCAGGTCGGCGGACCGAATATCTCGCCGAAAATTCCGGCGGTAGGTCCGGTTTGACCGGAATTTCCGGCGGAAACTCCGGTTCGCCGGATCTGGCGCTAGAAGGAGTGCAGGGACGCGAAAACTCGATTTTCTACGGAAAAACTTGATGGAAAACTTCAGATCGGAGGATCAAATGATGTAATTAGGCCATGGGAACGCAGGGGAAGGCAGATCAACAAGTTTAGCAAGTAATCCATGGATCAAAACCTACCAAAACTCACTCAAATCACAGATCGATCCAAAACACGAATTGGGGCTATTTTTGGTGGAAATTTTAGAATTTATGGGAAAAAGACCAAATCAAAGAGAAACCTGTGGCAACCAAAAGCTGCTGATACCAGATGATAAAAGGGGTTAACCTCTTGGGTGGCCCGATCTTCACGGATATGATGGTCAAATCGATGGAAAAGCAAGGGGAAACGGAGAAGGTAGCGAAAGCGAACACACACCTCGCGAAGAACACGATGAACACACGCAAAACTCTCAGGAAACAAGGCCGATTGCTCCCGAACGGCGGCCACTGGTCCGATAGAATCCTCGCAAGGAAAGACGGTCTACGTGCTCCCTCAAATCCACATCGGAGAGGGAAGAACACCTTGGGGAGGGTCTTGACAACTTGGAGACGAGACACTGAACTCGAAGGCCTTGTTCAACGATGGATGCGTGATAAAAAGTCCAATCGAGGTTGGTGATGATAGTCGGTCCCCTTGGTAGAGGGGATGAGGCAAAACTAGAGATTCACACAAGGGGGTTATCTTTAGTCTATCATATATGCCTAAGGGATACATGAGGGGTGGGGGCTCTATTTATAGGTCAGCCACTAAACAAGGGGTAGTGATGGAGGGGTTAACCTCTTGGGTGCCCGATCTTCACGGATCTCGTGGTCAAATCGATGGGAAAGCGAGGGGAAAGGGATAAGGTAGCGGAAGCGAACACACACCTCGCGAAGAACACGATGAACACACGCAAAACTCACACGATACAAGGCCGATTGCGCCCGATCGGCGGCCACCGGTCCGATAGAATCCTCGCAAGGAAAGATCGGTCAACGTGCTCCCTCAAATCCACATCGGAGAGGGAAAAACACCTTGAGGAGGGTCTTGACGACTTGGGGGCGAGAAACCGAGAACCCAAGGCCTTGTTCAACGATGGATGCGTGATGCAAAGTCCAATCGAGGTTGGTGACGATAGTCGGTCCCCTTGGTAAAGGGGATGAGGCAAAACTAGAGATTCCACAATGGGGGTTTTCTTTAGTCTATCATCTATGCCTAAGGGATACATGAGGGGTGGGGGCTCTATTTATAGGCCAACCACATAAACAAGGGTAGTTTGGGGATAAACTAGGCGAATAGGTAAGTAAAGGGGGATACATGGGCTGTGGCCCAACTAGTGCGCGCAGGCACTGCCAGGAGCGGTAGTACCGGACTTGGGATCGGTAGTACCGCTTGGTCCAGTAGTACCGCTCTGGGACCGGTAGTACCGCTTGCGGTCCTGGGGCGTCAGCTGGAGCCGTCTGTTGCTGGCGGTAGCAGGGGGCAGTAGTGCCGCCGGGCGGTAGTACCGGTCTCCAGGTCCGGTAGTACCGCTGGCGACAGAGAGCCTTTGGTTTCTTCCGCCTCCTCTTCCAAGCCTCCGTCTTGTCGGCCTTGATGCTCCGGGCTTCCTCCCTTGCCTCCGTACTTGTCAATGTGAACCTGTCATGCATATGTGATGGAGTATGAAGTAGTATACCATTCAATAGGGTAGGAAGGGGGCTCGCATAAAGGAACGGATTCACCTTTGGAGTCCATGACGACTTGGCGTAAGTTGGAGACCAAGATGTGGTAACGACCGTAGGTCGGGCTACATCAACTCCCCCCCTTCAAAAAGAGTCGTCCTCGACTCTACATGCTCATCACAAAGTAGAAGCGGTCGAGAGACCTTCTTGATCCTGGGGTTCACCATAAAGTCGTCCTTCGGAAGATTGACTTGACAACACTTCAATGTTCCTTCACCTTCCTTGAAGCCTACAAAGCTCACAACAAAAGCAAAGCAACACTCAAAGCGTAGCCAATTCATGAAGATTATTGCATGAGTCCTCAAGTAGAAGGAAGTCACCTTAGCTTGAAGAGATAGCTCGATGAAGGGTAGCCATAGGTAACTCTCTTCGATTCTTCTTGTCAACATATAGTCCATAGAGGTTGACGTGTATGCATTTGTACCTTCATACAACAAAGACCAAGCAACATATGTTTGTGTGTGATAGAGGAGCATGTCATTTGTGGCATGTCCATTCTTGTTCACAACACGATTAGCACAACTCAAGTATAGCAAACGGGATGCATATGCAAGGTCAATGTGCATGGAAATCGTTTGAACATCATCCAAATGTGGAAACTCAAAAACTCCATATAACATAGAAGTAGGGCATTCAAAGCATTGGATCCAAATTTCAAACAACATCTTTGATGCAAGAATAGGAGAATTTGGCAAAAACACACAAGGAAGAATGTCCAAAACAAAAGTATTATGTTTGCAAACAAACCAAATGAAAGAGCAAGTGGTCCTTATGTTTGTTGCAACAACAAGACGAGATTCTTGGAAGCTCTCATGACAATTCATGCTCTTAATGGAATTGTGGTTGCACCCAAAACATCGGAAAGAGAAAATATTCAACATTTTTGTTGCAACACATAAAGCATCATTATCTAAAAGCGAGCAAACATGAATGTCACAAGGGAAGATAATACCATTAACATGCTTGCAATCAAACCATTGGAAAGAGCAATTTGCCAACATGAAAGATGCAAAGCATGCAAAAGGTATCAGAGCTGGGTTCGATCTTGAACTCACTTGTGGGATGCTCTCAAGAGCTCTTTTTGTCAACTCGTGCTCAACCGAGGTTGACATTCTTGTGCGGGTACCTACACACATCATATGTAAAAGGAAGAACGTGTGTGCATGGTAGAGATACACATCATCTATCATGACGTATCTCTTTTTGTGCACATCACCATTAATTTCAATCAAGTATGAAATAGATGCATTGTGAGTATGCAAGTGGGGAACATGCTTATCATGGCCATCATCAAAATCTCCAAAAATTGAGAAAGCTATGGGGGCCATCTCATTAGAACGCATATGATCAATATTGTTGCAAGCAAAACAAGTGAAATAGCAAGCATTCATCTTATCGCAAGCAACGGGAGAAATTGAATGACTAGCATGACAAGGCAAGTCCAAAGCAATTGGAGGATACACACAAGATGCATAGCATGGCATGTTTATGGAAATGAGTTCGCAATCAAACAATTCCACATGATCAATATTATGCAAAGGCAAAGCATCACATGGGAATATGAGTGAAGCATATGTAATGTCACAAGTATCATCCAAAACATGCATATCCTCACAATTCATCATGTCCACTAGTGGGATCATGGCATCATCAACACCCTTATTGTTACCTTGTTCATACCTCTCATATGAAGTGGGTGTTGTGGAAGTAGTGGCCTCCTTGTGGACGACTTCATCTTGTTGATGTATCCATGGCGTAGCATCTACCATGTACATCTTCTCCATTCGAGGCATCATTGCTTCATAGCTTCGGGAGTCTTCAACCATGGAACCTAGCACAACACAAGAGAACACACTAGAGGTAGAGGGTAAGTTGTTAGAATTCGAAATGGTCTCACTTGACCTATCAACTACCACTCTCAACTCACTAGTAGTATCGCTCATGCCTTCCAAGTGGAAGCACTCAATCTCACATAAGGTGGAGTCACTCGTCTCACTCTTGTTCTCACTCAAGTGGGCTAAGTGGCTCTCATACTCACATGGGATTGGTACCACATCATCACTCAAGCATATGGGGGTAGGCTCGGTTTCCTCAACTCCATGCGCCTCCTTTGGTGAAGGGAAAATCCCATGCTCACCATTCTTGACCTTGTCGCCTTCAAAGTTGGATGCCATAAGATGGGCATCATCACTCTCCTCCATGGTCGAAGGGAAAATCCCATGCTCGACCGTGTTGTGGCCATCTCGTAGTAGTGTTGGAGGTAGGCTCATGCTATCCAACTTGGCGAAGTAGGCGTCTAGATTTTCCTCGTTCGCGAGGTCGTAGAAGTCAAGCGTAGGCATTGAAGCTTGATGGCGAGGAGGAAGGCTTGCTCTTGGTGCCATTATGGTGGTGGCACGAGTAGTTGAAGGTGCCCTATGATGGTGTCGACGAAGGTCATTGGCGTGCCTTGCCGATGGTTGATGTAGGTGGCGCACTTTGTCGTCCACATGACACTCGCGACGATGATCACTTGCCTTGGCACTCTTCTTGTGCTTGTGGTGCCTTCTTGAGCTTGCTTGAGCATTATGGTTGGTGCTCATCACGAATTCTTCGTCTTTGTGGCGAAGATGCCTTTGATGATGTCTTGTATCCTCTTTATGGTGGCGAAGCTCATGAGAGGATGTTTGTTGATGAAGATTCTTGTTTCTTGGCGCCTCTTAATGCATATGAGGTTTGTACGCCACTCTTGTTTGGATAGGAGTTGGAGCTTGGCGCCTTGGCGGTGATGGAGCTTGGCGCCTTGGAGATAGTGGAGCTTGACGCCTTGGAGGTGATGGAGCTTGGCGCCTTGGAGATGGTGGCGCTTGACGCCATCTAGGTGGTGGCACTTGTCGCCTTGGAGGTGGATCATCGAAGTAGGTGGTGCCCTTTGGTGTGGCACGCTTGGCCTTGAAGGTCATGGAATCTTGATGATGCGCCTCCTCTTGCTTGGCGTAGTAGGCTTCCATCTCCACGCGGTGGAGGAATTCTTCATGGCTCGTGGAGGAGCCATCAAACTCGATGAAGTTCTCCGTGTCCTCCATGCTCGGCGAGGTGTCGTCGATGTCGCACTCGAAGTCATCCATGCTTGGGGAGTAATTGTTGGTGTAGTACTCCATATCACCCAAGCATGTGGAGCCATTGTCGGTGTAGTGCTCCATAGGCTCCATGCATGAGGAGCCATTGTCGACGTAGAGCTCCATGTATTCCATGCATGTGGAGTCGCCGTAGGTGTAGTGCTCCGGGTCCTCAAAGCATGCGGAGCCATTGTCGGTGTTGTGCTCCGTCATGTCCTCTATACTTGTGGAGTCGTAGTCATGGTGGCTCATCATGGATTCTTCATAGATATCTTCCTCGGTTCCGGAGTTCCTAGACATGATGCACAAGACCAAGCGGTGTATATGGAAGTGGTAGTGGGAGTTAGGGATACAACGTCAAACCTTACTTTACCTTGGAAGATCGTATCGTGCAAGTGGCCACACTTGAGAGCAATAAACCAAGCAAAGTGAAGTTCACGCGGAACACCAAAACCAACTACGAACCAAAAAAAAACACACACACACAAGGCCTATGGTGGATAGGTATGGAAAGTGGCATGTCAAGAACAAATCTGAAATCAAGATGTTGTAATGGGAAGTAAAGAACCACAATGATCACAAAGCAAACAAGTTAATCCACAAGATAGGAAATATGTACAAGGAAACACACACGGTGGGATAAATGAGACTTGTGCGACGGAGAAAGTGAGCTAAGAACCAAATGATTACCTAGCGAAGACTATAAGCTCATGTCACACAAGTACAAGGAGAGACGCTAGTTCGATTGCACAAAATTGGTGGGCTACAAGATATGCACAATAAGTACCACCTATATGATGTGCATCGAGCTTGCGCTTCCTATTCTATGAGGCACATATGTATCTCTTTATTTTTCTCTTTTCCTTTTTTTCTATTTTTTTTCTTTTTATATCACTCTTTTTCTTTTTATTTTCTTTTCACTTGACTCTTCCTTATGCCAACAACTATACAAGATAACTATATGAGATAGCGCTCACAATGTTTGCTCGGAATTCTACAAGGTATCAAATGTGCATAGCCCAAGCAATCATAAGAGGAACTAGTCTCAATAGGTGTTTGTTGCTCACAAATATAGTGGGATTCACAAAGGAATGCAAGTGGGGAGAAGTCGCGGAATGTTTATACCTTTCGTCGATGATCTTCACCCTTTATTGTTGGATTCCGCCTTGCTCACGGAATTTGGATGGAGTAGATAGCATGAACCACGTGGATGATGATGTAGAGCTCCTTCTCCTCTTCGAAACGAGCTAAAGAACACCAAAATCCGAGTTCGAATGCAAAAGTTATGCTCAAAACGGTGAGAGGCTGAAATCTGGAATCTGCTGTTTTCTTTCTGTCTTGGGAGGTAGTACCGGATTTTGGTACCGGTGGGCGGTAGTACCGTAGATTTGGAGCGGTAGTACCGCTCGGGACAGAGAAAACCAGATCTGACGCGATTTCGCGAGTTTGGGGCGATTTGGGCGGAAAATCTTCAAGAAAAACACCAAATCGACGGGGGAAATCAAGGAATTAGGCTATGGGAATGCAAAGGAAGGTAGATCAACAAGTTTAGCAAGTAATCCACGGATCAAAACCTACCAAAACGCACTCAAATCACAGATCCATCCAAAACAAGAATTCGGGCTATTTTTGGTGAAAATTTCGAATTTATGGGGAAAAGACCAAATCGATGAGAAATCCGTGGCAACCAAAAGCTGCTGATACCAGATGATGGAGGGGTTAACCTCTTGGGTGCCCGATCTTCATGGATCTCGTGGTCAAATCGATGGGAAAGCGAGGGGAAAGGGAGAAGGTAGCGGAAGCGAACACACACCTCGCGAAGAACACGATGAACACACACAAACTCACACGATACAAGGTCGATTGCTCCCGAACGGCGGCCACCGGTCCGATAGAATCCTCGCAAGGAAAGATCGGTCAACATGCTCCCTCAAATCCACATCGGAGAGGGAAGAACACCTTGAGGAGGGTCTTGACGACTTGGGGGTGAGAAACCGAGAACCCAAGGCCTTGTTCAACGATGGATGCGTGATGCAAAGTCCAATCGAGGTTGGTGATGATAGTCGGTCCCCTTGGTAAAGGGGATGAGGCAAAACTAGAGATTCCACAATGGGTGTTTTCTTTAGTCTATCATCTATGCCTAAGGGATACATGAGGGGTGGGGGCTCTATTTATAGGCCAACCACATAAACAAGGGTAGTTTGGGGATAAACTAGGCGAATAGGTAAGTAAAGGGGGATACATGGGCTGTGGCCCAACTAGTGCGCGCAGGCACTGCCAGGAGCGGTTGTACCGGACTTGGGACCGGTAGTACCGCTTGGTCCGGTAGTACCGCTCTGGGACCGTAGTACCGCTTGCGGTCCTGGGGCGTCAGCTGGAGCCGTCTGTTGCTGGCGGTAGCAGGGGGGGTAGTGCCGCCGGGCGGTAGTACCGGTCGCTAGGTCCGGTAGTACCGCTGGCGACAGAGAGCCTTTGGTTTCTTCCGCCTCCTCTTCCAAGCCTCCGTCTTGTCGTCCTTGATGCTCCGGGCTTCCTCCCTTGCCTCCGTACTTGTCAATGTGAACCTGTCATGCATATGTGACGGAGTATGAAGTAGTATACCATTCAATAGGGTAGGAAGGGGGCTCGCATAGAGGAACGGATTCACCTTTGGAGTCCATGACGACTTGGCGTAAGTTGGAGACCAAGATGTGGTAACGACCGTAGGTCGGGCTACATCAGGTAGTTTGTGAATAAACTAGGCAAAGGGGGTAAGTAAAGGGAATATTCTAGGGCATCAAACCCAGATCCGCGCGCTAGCAGGGGATTCCGGCGGTGAGTCTGGTGGCGCCGTATCTGGTGCCGGGATTTCCGGTCGTCGCCGGATATTCCGGTCGGGCGCCGGAAGTGCTCTTTGTTAGCAGATTCAGCGGTGGTGCTGATTGACCGGTCCTAGCACCGGGGATTACGGCGAGGCACTCGGTTCTCCGGAGCTGTCGCCGGAGCTTCCGGCGGTGGAACCGGTACGCCGGTGTTGACGCCGATTCCAGCTGGAGCTTTCTTCCGTCTCCTCTTCCAATCCTCCGTCTTGTCGGGCGCGAGTCCTCGGGCTTCCTCCCTCGTCTCTGTACTCGTCGGTGCGAACCTATCATGGTCATAGGATGGAGAATGAAGTAGTATACCATTCAATAGGGTAGAAAGTGGGGTCTCAAAGAGGATAGGATTCACCTTTGGAGTCCATGACGACTTGGCATAAGTTGGAGACCTTGATGTGGCAACGACGTAGGTCGGGCTGCATCACAAGGACTTGTACAACTTGAACGCATGGGCCACAATCCAAGAGGCGGGGGATAATTGGTGCTCCTTGTCAAGGAGCGTGAGACTAGTAATTGATAGATCCTCAAGGGGTATCTTCAATTACAATTATCCAAGTCTAAGCATTACAATAGATGAGGGGCTATTTATAGTCCAGCCACTAAAACAGGGGTAGTTTGGGGTCAAAACGGAAAAATATAATAAGGGGTACATGGCGCGGGGCCGAGTTGATGCGTGTAGGTTCAGGCACGACCGGTAGTACCTGACGCATGTCAGGTAGTACCGGTCATAACCTGTAGTACCGCTCTGGCACCGGTAGTACCGCATGCGGTCCAGGAGCTTCAGTTGTAGCCGTCAGTAACGTGCGGTAGTAAGGGGCGGTAGTACTGCTGACCGGTAGTACCGGTCCTGGCGCCGGTAGTACCGCTGACGTCTGGGGCTTGGATGGGTTCCTTCTGGAATGCGCGGTATTGAGGTCCGGTAGTGCCGCTCGCACCAGTAGTACCGGTTGTAGGATCCGGTAGTACCGCTGGGGCCTGGATGGTGTTGGTCTCTTCCTCGTGGTTGCTCCGTTCCGTTGGTCCTTCTCTTCATACCTGAGGATGTGTAACACCCTCAGAATCGGACCTATGCAAGTTTGAGCAAAATTCGCCAAACCCGCATAGAAACGATTCAAAGGTGCCCACCAGGCACTTTCGTGCGGGTGGAAAACGAAGTAATAACATTACACAACAGTCCTCGATGGGACCCACAGAACAGATATATATATAACAGGGACTCCATGAGTCAAGAATACAGATATAATACAAAGATCCAAATCACCTTGAAAACGACAAAACGTCCAGCTACGGACAAGATGCAAATGGGGCTAAGAGCCCTGAAGAATAACCAATGGCGTCCATAACCCTGCCCAGGCCAAGCCGGAAGGGTAACCCTGCTAACGACGTCGATCTCAAAACCTGCTTAAACAAAAGGGGTGCCGACAAAGGGCAAAGGAAAAAAAAGGAGCGCCAGTACTGAGGCCAGTACACGGCGAGGCTAGAATTCGGCGGTCCTCGCCTACATAGGTATGGTGGACTGAGCGGCAGCGGCAGCATGCACTAAACAACCTATAGAGACTCGATACAACTGGCGGATATCAGAGAGAGGTAAGAATGATCTATCCGGATCCAACCTGAAGCTAACACCAAACAAACCCATCCTGGTGTTTCCCCCCCCCTCGAGACCAAACGAGGAAGTCAACCGAGGAACTCACACCGTTGACAGTTTTACTTATTCAGTTGTCGTTGCAGCAATTACTAGTCAGGTATAGATAATTCATCCTGATAAAATAAGCAGTGGGTCATTTTAGTCATCCATTCCGTGATAGTTGCAACAATTACTAATCAGATACAGATAGCATGAGATAAACCCAAAACCCAGCAGTTGTTGGTACTTTTATTCAGCCATTCCGTTGTAGTTGCAATATTTACTAGTCAGATACAATTGTCGCAAGCGACAACCAAACAAGCAATTGTGGGCAGTATTAATTAGCCATTCCGTTGTAGTGGAGCTGATTACTAGTCATTATAGGTCAAATTTATAGCAGTAAACTTTAGTTATGCTTGTCTATGATCGAGATACTGTGCTCCAAGTCGTCCATAACCGCGGACACGGCTTTCAGAAAGTTTTACCCGGCCGGGGTGCACCAATAGCAACACACACTCGATCAACGTCGGAAAAACCAAATCAAAACCCAACGAGGCTTTCACGACAAAGCAATCACAGGATTCAGAAATATTTCAGGGGGGCACCCCATTAAGCTACCCACAACGAAGTAAGCTAGCTCCGAGACGGACTCAAGGTCTGGGTAATACGGCTGTGAACGACTGGGAACCCCAAACGGGGCTTGTCGACACTGCGGAATCGTGTCCCGATCCTAAACAGTACAGTGTGCAGTACCTCGCACAATCGTAAATAAAGCAGTAAAACATGGCATAAGTACAGGATAGTAATAAAGCCCCAAACTAGTTTGTGGCCCCAAGAAATAAGAATGAATCAAGCTCTGGCTCAGGGGGGTCCCATATACCTCCCGGATGTGGATAGCGCGATAAATCAAGGAACAGGTATCAAGTACTCGGGGTCTTACGGGACACAAGTGGGCGTTCGGAAACCAAATATTATCTATCACCCACCGATGCCTCTGCTTATTTCAATTTTAGTTGTTAAACAGGAATTAAAGTGAACAATAAGTAAAACTAGAATCATCTCCAACATCAACATGCGGCAATTCATCAACAACTGTGGCAGTTGACAACACGCAACATTACTTGAGCAAGCGACTACGACGCGCAAGTCCAACTATCTACCAAACAACAGGTAATAGGATGTGTCCAAGGCAATATGAGGCTGCAGGGAATATCACGGGTACGGAAAACTAGAGCATCGCAACGCAGATAGAAATAGATCAACAGGAGGGAAGTAAATACTATAAAAGTAAGATAGGTAGAAAAGGGGGAGATGCTCGCCTGAAAACATGTCGAAGGGTTTAACCGGAGATCGGGGCGAAGCTCACATCGACTCAACGGCCTTATCCGCGAAGAAGCAAAACACTAGAAGAAACACCGGATGCAATATTTAATACAACGGCAGAAGATCGGCATGAGGCATGTATGATGCATGGCATGGCAAAGGTGCGGTGCAATTAGGTCAAATTAAGTGGAACCGGGGTCCCGACAATTAATTAAATGGTTCAAGTTGTTTAGAACCCCCGCAGTTTAAATGTTGTTTAACATGGCCAAAATATGGTACCGGTTCGCTACACCAATTTAAATGAGGCCAATATGAGACTAGATTTGCCCGCATATGGGCCCCATGTTTATTTATTAGGTGAAACGGCATAAGGCCCCCAAACCAATGATATGCATGCGAGATGGTAATTAAATATGCAACAAGTTGTTATTATGTTGTAAAATAGGGTTTCGGAAAGGGTTCACACATTAGGGGTCTCGACGATCTTGTTAGGGTTCCGGGGTTCGGGGTCGGGGTCCAGGGTTCAGGGTTCGACGGCCTTGGCGGGATCGTTCTCGGACTCCGGGGGTTAGGGTCTTGGCGTTCCGGGAAGCCAGACTTGGTTCGGCGTCGGGGGCGCATCGGGTCCTTCCGGGCGGTGTCGTTCTTGTCGCCACGAAGATCTTGTCGGCTCCATGTCATCGAGTCGGTCTTGTCGTTACACCGTGGAGAACTGGTCGTCGGCGCACTCAGGTTTTCGGGGTTCGGTCTTCGGATCGTGGGATCGGAGATCTTGGCGCGGCTCCGGTTCAGGGTGCCGAGGCTTGATCCTCGGGTCCGGGAAGAAGCACTTGGTGTATCCGGGTTGGCGAGCTTGTCGTTCCGAGTCGAACTTGGCGTTCCCTAGGGGAGATCATGTCGATCCATCGGGTTGGTTCGGTCTTCGGGGTCTCGGCGTCCGGAAAGTAGATCTTGACGGGGGTGTTGTCGGTCTCCGGGTCGGTCTTGCATATGCATACGCACCCGTATACGCTGGAAAACACGCGCAAGCACATAGACATACACGCATGTCCAAAAACAACACACGGGTACTTGACGACAACGCGCCGCCGGCCAAAAAGGCTTGTAGACGTGCCCGCAGCAGAAGGCAGGTCTTGGCGGCCCGAACCCTGGCGTCGGCGTGGTGTCCCAGAACGGCGAGAACGGGCCGGGGACGACGAGCGGCGGGCCCTGCGAGCTGGCGTATGCAGACGACAAGGGGGCGTTCGGGTCGGGGAAGGCGCTGGGGCGGCGGTCAAGGGTGGCTTGGGGGCGACGCGGAGGGCAGGCAGCGGCCCGGGCGACGCGGTCTGGGCGGTGGCGGGGTCGGAGGAGCTCCTGCGAGCGGCGGTGAGGCGAGGCGCACGCCGCTGGCCGGAGGTCGCGCGGGGGTGGGGTCGTGCGCGCTGGCTCAGGGGCGGAGGGGCTGAGGCGACGGGGAACCGGTGGGCACGGGGAGAGGGGCGAGGCCGCTGGTGGTGGACGGGGCCGGCGGAGGAGCTGATGCAGGCGAGGGAGCGGCAGGCGAGCGGCTCGGGGGAGGAGGCGGCGGCGCATCGGAGGGTGGCGGCGCTGGCGCCAGAGAGGGAGGAGGGCGTCCGCGCGAGGGCGACACAGGCGCTGGGGCGAGGAAGGGCGTGCGGGGCGGCCAGGCAAGGCGGAGCCGTCGGGGAGAAAAGGGGCTGGGCGAGGGCGGCGCGCGCGGCGAGCTCGCCGGCGACGGCGGGCGCCGGAGAGGGGGGAAAAGGAGAGAGGCGAGCAGAGCGCGGAGGAAGGGCCTGGCTCGGGTGCCGTCGGTGGGGATGGAGGTTTGGGGAAGAGAAACAGGGACGCGGGGTGGGGGAGGTCGCGTGCGCGTGGAGTGCGTGTGCGTGGGGCCCAGGGCGGGACCGGGGACAGGGGGGCCGGCCTGGCAGCGTGCGCGCATGTGTGCTTGTGTGTGCTGGCTGAGGGAGGGCCAGCTGGGGTAGGTGGGATCCGGTGGGGAAAAAAGGCTGTGTGGTGAGTGTGTTTGAGAGGGAGAGAGAGGGAGGGACAAGTGGCGGTTCCTGGTTGGTGGGGGTTTTGGGGAGTGCTGAAGTGGCGGCCAACGATTGGAGAGGGTGAGGTGGAGGGATGGGTTGGGTAGAGAGTTGGGTAGACATAGGATTTAGATGGGGCGGCCAGGTTTGGACCGATTTAGTTTTCTGGGGCGGTCGTTCGGGTCGAACGGCCCGTTCGACTGCCCCGCTATAAATTAATTACATGTTTTATTTAATGAAACGGACCGTTTGCAAAACAATTTAAACAAAACAAAATATTCCGACGACCCGGTTTTCGGTGTTTGAATAAGTTGGGGCGCTTTAGAAAAACAAAACGGGCTTGCGAACATAGTTTTATGCAAACAATGCATGATGATGACGATGCAATGCACAAATTCAACGCGATTTTCTAGTAGTGGTTTTGCGGGATGCCACAGGATGCAAAGAGTGGGCGTATGAAGTAGCAAGCCATCCAGGGGCGTATCGAATTTACACGAGGAAAGGAGCGAGTTAATCTTAGCTTGTAGAAGTTTGGCTCGAGCGCGAGTCATTGGTCCACTTGGGGAACTAGTAGGAGTAGATGTAGTAGCGTTCGTAGGACGGGCTCCATCACATCATGAGTAACATTGCGATCATACTGCCATGGACGTCCAAGTAACAGTCCACATACCTCCAATGGCAACACATCGCACTCCACCTCATCAACATAGTCACCAACTGTAAAATGGCACACGCACCTTGTGAGTAATCTTTATCATACCGCGGCTATTCACCCACTCAACATGCCTCGGTTCTGAAATACGCCATTTGGATAAACCCAACGCTTCCACAACTGCCTTGCTAATGCCATTACAGTAGCTACCACTGTCAATCATCAACTTGCATGCTTTTCCCTTGATCATGCACTGCATCTAAAATAAATTCCATCGCTGACCTCTATCAACTGTCATGCAAGCATCGTCTTGTAATTTCTTGAGTTGCAAATTCAGCCCACTCAATGGTACAACATCCTCCATGACATCCTGAACAACATCAGCCTTAACAACATCAAGTGATAACGCTTCAGAAAATCGTGGATGCCACCTTGCTAACTGTCGGCAATGGAACAACCGTCAACTTCTCATGAGCAGTCACAGTTGTCGCGACCTTAGGTATAAGAGATATACTCTTGCCAACATCCACTATCTCATTCACAACCTTGGGTGGCTGCTTAATTACTTTTATGGTTACCATGGCCTTTGGAGAAGGAACCATGGTACTAGAAGGTATAAAGCACTCTCATAGAAATTTCCTGAAATTCGTCCAAGTTGCAGAGATAATACTCTTCTCCCACAACGCTTTTTGCCACCAATTGTGTAGCTTTATATCCACGCGTCGGTCTGCAAGAGCCAAACGTGTAAAATCATCCATGCTGTGATCATAGATAGCACATCTGTAAAAACCCTATAGCATATGACGTTTCCATGACTCAAAATTTTCAGCTGTGGCATCGTTCTTCAGTTGCCAATCGATCTTAGAGTCATCATATGCTAAAACACCATCCAACAAGTCAAGATAGTCATCGAAGATATCACTAGAGTTCTTTCTACGTGTACACCTCAAGCCAAAAGTATCTCCTCATCCTCGCAGGCAAAAACTTTCTCCGTAGATTGTTTGGTGATATTCGTAGACTGTTTGAGAAAATTTGGAACAAAATGGTGCTGCACCAAAAAAAATTCAGGACAAAACTGATGAATTCCTTTAGATTTTTATGTTCATGCGGAGCGATCACCAGTGAACCGGACTTTTATAGATCTGAAATATCTTGTGTTGCTCCTAGTGATCTGTCACACAAAAAACTATCAAAAAATCATGTACAAACTAAAGCAAAACATGCAACAGCAAAATCTGCGCACTCCCAGGACAGCGATGCCTGGCCAGGGTGTCTCGCTTCATCACAGAGGATGTCTGTCCTCAGGCAAGTATAGCGAACAGAATCGCAGCCAAAGATCTCCTCCCTCCCCTCCGCTCTCTACTGTAGCTGAGCGCCTTCCTCTCCTCTTCTGGCCGAGCCAAGGCCCTCTCCGGCGGCGCTGCCGCCGGAGAGTGGCGGAGGCGAGGCCTTCCCCGTAGTCTAGGTTCCTGGCTTCTCGCCGTAGGTGTCGTAGGGTTAGGTTTAGGTTTTGTGTTTGCCCATGTGGCGTTTGGCGAGATGCCGTTGGTCCTGTTCCCTCCGGCGCTCCTGCATGGCGTCGGTCGGTCGTCCTCGCGGTGGGTTGGCAAGCTCCAATGGTCGGAGCTCGCTGATGCTGCTGTCACGGATGGAGGACAGCTGAATAAAGTGCTGCCGCCTCTGGATCTGGTAGCTGCGGGTGCTCTTTCTCTTCCTGGCCGGCCGCGGTGGCGAGGGGGGAGAGGAGGCTGTGCTGGTGGCTGCGGGAATCACGAGGAGGTCGGGGTGTCTGATGCGCAGTTCTTCTGGCCAGAGCTGCCATCTTCTGGAGTTGACCTGTTCTGCTGCAGAGTTCCCTCGGTCGGAACCAGATTCGGCGGGAGCATCGTCTCTGGAAGCCTCATTCATAAGGTCAGTTGCTTTGGCATGCGCAAGTCTGATTCGGGTGTTCTCTGCTCCTCTCCGGCCGGCCGTGGTGGCGAGGAGAGAAGGGGTGGCGTTCCTCAAGCTCGGTCTTCTGCGATTCCAAGCCTGCTTCATATGGGTGCTATGGTTTGCTGCGATGATGCGACTCGTGATCTTTCTTCGCAGTGGTCCTTTGGTGGCGGGGCTGTCGGGCCGCTGCCCGTTCTGGCCGAAGGGCGGCCGTGGGTGTCAACCTCCATTGGAGGCCCTGCTCGAAGCTTGATGCCAGAGCTCGACGACTTGGCACCGACAAGTGGTTTGTCCCCGTCGCTGTCAAGAAGGCTGGCGGCTTGCTTCTTCTCCGGCTCGGAAGGCGTAACGAGCAAGAGACCACGACCTCGCCATGGCTGGAGGTCGCCGGAGACTGGTGGTGGAGGCTCCCGAGGACTTGATTGCTTTCTATGTTTTAGTCCTAGGGTGCTTTTTGTAAGTGTTAGGCCCTTCTCTTTTTTGTCTAGCCTGGCTAGAGTTCTTAATGCTAAGGGCCTAACCATAATTTGTACCTGCCACGTTTTTTAATTTGCAGCCTCTCGGGTCCTCTGGGCCCTTTTACTGTTAAAAAAAAAAAGGCAAGTATAGCGATCCGGTTTCCCCTTTTTTTTCTTTTTTTTTTGCCGACCATGAAGAGCACGACGCGCGGACTCTGGCCACCACGCACGCGCGGAGGTTACGCCTGATAGGCGCGCGAGGGAACTCCGTACGTGGGCAGGCTGGAGGGAACTCCGTACGCCTTTTTTTCTCCTTCCACGCGAAGAAAATGATATCAATCAGGAATCCTTTTTTACTCAACTTGCAGATCCAATCGGATGTCCTTGCCAATCTCCAACACAACGCAGAGAAAATTCAAAGACGCCTCGCAATCGATCTGCAACTCGCGACCCACCGCCAAAAACTGATCTGATTCTTTCTTTATGACCTCTTTATTTCTCGCCTAGCAATCTAATCTGAAAACTGCTCGCGAAGAACAATCCGAAAACTTCAACTTCCGATCTGAAAAACGCTTATGATGTGTAAACTGCTCGTAGAAAAACAGTCCGCAGATGATCCAAAAACACGTTGTGATCAACAAGAGTTCTGATACCACATGATACGGATCATCAGGATGATCCTATAGTTTTGTCTCGATCTTTCACAGCGAGTCAACGAGGTAGCTAATCTTTCAATTACACGATGAATGCAATCTAAAGAAGATGAATCAATCCGGCTAGTAACGTGATGAAGATCACCACACCTCAAACCTGAAAACGACAATCCCTGATGACCACAAGAACCTCCGCAGCAATCTCTATAAGAATCTGATAAAACGCCGTTCCCGGAGGGATGATATACGGTGGAGCACAATGTAGTTTTTAGACTAAACAACTGAACTCCCTAAATCCTAACTCAGCCAGCTCCTTAGATGAGGGCTAGGGGCGCCCCACTAATGGGTCGCGACTTGACTTGGTTGGACAAGCCCAAACCAAGCCCACACACATAATAAAACCTAATTGGCCTAAAACATGACCAGAAATAATAAAACCTATTTATTAAATTACAAAGACACGCCTAGCTTGGTAGAGTCCTGAAATTGGGCTGCACCTCCTCCGTCGTACATGTATCACAAAACAAAGTTCTTCTAATATAATTGTTACCTAGGATATGTGCATAACACGATCCAAAGGGTTTTGTTAAATTCAAAGCATGCTAAAAGTGTATGCAAACTTTAATGGTTGAAATAAGCATCGAGGAGTTAGAATCTTCACCATGATGAAATTGTTAAAGGGTTTAATTTCATCGGAGACGATAAAGTGCTTGCATTTGCAAGAAATTAAGTGGGAGTGCTAGTACATATTTCTAATACATTATGTGGTAGACATATTGTTGATTGGAAATGATGTATCTAATATTAACACAAGTTAAGAATTTCATCTCGATGAAAGACTTAGGCAAAACCCGAATATTAGGCATCAATGTCTATAAGGTTAGATTAAGGCGCTAATATGGTTGTGCCAAATGTATATAGATGAGATATTGAAAGAGTTCATTATGGAAATGATAAGAAAGGTTCTTACCACACAAAAAGGATTAAATCGAAATTTCTACGAAAGTGTTTTATATCTTCTAGTACCTTAGTTCATTTTCCAAAGGCCATGGTAACCGTAGAAGTAATTAAGCAGCCACCCAAGGTTGTGGATGATATAGTGGATGTTGGCAAGAGTATAGCTCTTATACAGAAGGTCGCGACAACTATGACTACTCATGAGAAGTTGACTGTTGTTCCATTGCCGACAGTTAGTAAGGTGGCAGCCATGATTTTTGAAGCGCTAGCGGTTGATATTGTTAAGGCTGATGTTGTTCAGAATGTCGTGGAGGATGTTGTACCATTGAATGGGCTGAATTTGCAACTCAAGAAAGTACAAGGCGATGCTTGCATGACAGTTGATAGAGGTCAGCGATGGAATTTATTTCAGACGCAGTGCATGATCAAGGGCAAAGCATGCAAGTTGATGATTGATAGTGGTAGCTACTGTAATGGCATTAGCAAAGCAGTTGTGCAAGCGTTGGGTTTATCCAAATGGCGTGTTCTAGAACCGAGGCATGTTGAGTGGGTGAATAGCTGCGGTATGATAAAGATTACTCACAAGGTGCGTGTGCCATTTACAGTTGGTGACCTTGTTGATGAGGTGGAGTGCGATATGTTACCATTGGAGGTATGTGGACTGTTACTTGGACGACTATGGCAGTATGATCGCAATGTTACTCATGCTGGGAGAGAAAATACATATTCTTTTGTGCTTGATGGCAAACAGCAGACCTTGAAGCCTATGTAGGATGATCACATAAAGTCTGATGTGGAGCTGGTGGTACATAAGGAGAAGTTGCGCAAGGCTAAGCCAAAATCTGGGCTAGCTAAGGTGCAGGATGGAGAGCATGAGGCACAGTGCGGCAATGTTGCTCTTGCTTCAGCTATGCCTGTAGATGACAAGCCAGTGGAACTTGTTAGTGACAAGCCAATTGTGGTGCATTCTCTTATTGCTGAGATGAAGGATGTTGCAGCATGTGTTTAGAAGGTTGTTTGTATTGACACAGGTGTCTAGACGGATGATATTTGTGCTCCTGATGTTCTAGTGCATGTGGTGCAGCGGGGTAACAAGAGCAGTTTTGTGAGTACACTGGTGAGGCGTTTTGTTGGGACAGCGGTGCAGATGCATACATGCCAGGATGGACATGTTTGCCAGTTGTGTGGTCTAGGCATTACTCATCTTATGCCATGTCGTGCAAAGAAGGTCCATGTTCAGCAACCATAGGTTCCAACAAGAGTTGAGAATAAGAAGAAGGCGATGGCGCCTAGGTCCAAGCTCGTATGGAGACGCAAGGAGGTGCAGGCGCCAAGGATGGTTTCAAGTCAAGCAAGCCGAGAGGGAGGATGCGGAGTGGAAGGCAAGCAAGACTTGAAAATGGAGAAGACGTGTGAAGCTTTTGTTCATATCACGCCACCTTTCCGACCCGATCCGCACGCGTTGGGGACAACGCTTATTGAAGGGGGGAGGATGATATGGGCATGACGGAGGAGGTGCAACCCAATTTCAGGACTTCACCAAGCTAGGCGTGTCTTTGTAATTTAATAAATAGGTTTTATTATTTCTGGTCATGTTTTGGGCCAATTAGGTTTTATTATGTGTGTGGGCTTGGTTTGGGCTTGTCCAACCAAGTCAAGTCGCGGCCCATTAGTGGGGCGCCCCAGCCCTCACATAAGGAGCTGGCCGAGTTAGGGTTTAGGAAGTTCAGTTGTTTAGTCTAAAAACTATATTGTGCTCCACCGTGTATCATCCCTCCGGGGACGGTGATACCGTTATTAGATTCCTATAGAGATTGCTACGGAGGTTCTTGTGTTCATCAAGGATTATCGAGCTATGGTTTGAGGCGTGGTGATCTTCATCACGTTACTTGTTGTATTCGTTCCTCTTCTTCAGGTTGCGTTCATTGCGTGATTGGGAGATTAGCTATCTGGTTGACCCACTGTGAAAGATCGGGACAAAACTAAAGGATCATTGGCGTGATCTGTATCACTACGCTGGGCTTCCGCGACCTCGCGAATGAGGAAAATAAAGACCTCTACTTCGCCAAGTTGGCTGAGTATGGCAAGAGGATGTCTACTGATGGAGGGGTTAACCTCTTGGGTGGCCCGATCTTCACGGATCTCGTGGTCAAATCGATGGGAAAGCGAGGGGAAAGGGAGAAGGTAGCGTAAGCGGACACACACCTCGCGAAGAACACGATGAACACACGCAAAACTCACACAATACAAGGCCGATTGCTCCCGAACGGCGGCCACCGGTCTGATAGAATCCTCGCAAGGAAAGATCGGTCAACGTGCTCCCTCAAATCCACATCGGAGAGGGAAAGAACACCTTGGGGAGGGTCTTGACAACTTGGAGACGAGACAATGAACTCCAAGGCCTTGTTCAACGATGGATGCGTGATGCAAAGTCCAATCGAGGTTGGTGACGATAGTCGGTCCCCTTGGATAAGGGGATGAGGCAAAACTAGAGATTCCACACAAGGGGGTTGTCTTTAGTCTATCATCTATGCCTAAGGGGTACATGAGGGGTGGGGGCTCTATTTATAGGCCAGCCACATAAACAGGGGTAGTTTAGGGATAAAACTAGGGTTTGGACGAGCTACAGGGGTACATGGCCCGAAGGCCCAGCTGACGGCGAGCATGCCCATCGTGTAGGCTGGAGACTCTGGTGTAGGCCGGAGACTCCAGTGTCGTCTCCAAAGTGGCCTACTGACTGTCCCCGGGTTGGTTACTGGGGTCGGTCCGGAGAGTCCGGTGCGCAGGACCGGAGACTCCGGTGTAGCAGGACCAGAGACTTCGGTGTAGGCCGGAGACTCCGGTGGTTCAGCCGTGGCTTCTTCCGCCACCTCTTCCAAGCCTCCGTCTTGTCGGGATTGATGTTCCGGCTTCCTCCCTTGCCTCCGTACTTGTCGGTGTGAACCTATGCATATGTGACGGAGTATGAAGTAGCATACCATTCAATAGGGTAGGAAGTGGGCTCGCATAGAGGAACGGATTCACCTTTGGAGTCCATGACGACTTGGCGTAAGTTGGAGACCATGATGTGGTAACGACCGTAGGTCGGTCTGCATCATCTACACTCCAAGATGGAGAGCCAAGGCCACATATATGCTGAAGTCGATCCGAGCAACGCTCTCGACAAAACCATGAGCCTACTTCCCCCACTACTACAAGATGGCCACAAGACGGTCGAGCATGGGATTTTCCCTTCGACCATGGAGGCGAGCGATGATGCCCATCTTATGGTATCCAACCTTGGAGGCGACAAGGTCAAGAATGGTGAGCATGTGATTTTATATTCACCAAAGGAGGCGCATGGAGTTGAGGAAACCGAGTCTACCCCTATATGCTTGAGTGATGATGTGGTACCAATCCCATGTGAGTATAAGAGCCACTTAGCCCACTTGAGTGAGAACAAGAGTGAGATGAGTGACTCCACCTTATGTGAGATTGAGTGCTTCCACTTTGAAGGCATGAATTATACACAGAGTTAGTTGAGAGTGGTTGATAGGTCAATTGTTACCATTCCTATTTCTAATGACTTACCCTCTACCTCTAGTGTGTTCTCTTATGTTGTGTTAGGTTCCATGGATGACGACGCGCCAAGCCATGAAGCAATGATGCCTCTAATGGAGAAGATGTACATGGTGGATGAAGATGATGCTACGCCATGGCTACATCAAGAAGACGTAGTCGTCCACAAGGACGCCACTACTACCATAACACCCACTTCATATGAGAGGTATGAACAAGGTAACAATAAGGGCGTTCATGATGCCATGATCCCACTAGTGGACATGATGAATTGTGAGGATATGCATGTTATGGATGAAACTTGTGACATTACATATGCTTCATTCATAGTCCCATGTGATGCTCTGCCTTTGCATCATATTGATCATGTGGAATTGTTTGATTGCGATATCATTGCCATAAACATGCCATGCTATGCATCTCGTGTGTATCCTCCAATTTCTTCGGACATGCCTTGTCATGCTTAGTCATTCAATTTCTCCCGTTGCTTGCGATAAGATGAAAGCTTGCTATTTCACTTGTTTTGCTTGCAAAAATATTGATCATTTATGTTATAATGAGATGGCCACCATAGCTTTCTCAATTTTTGGAGATTTGGATGAGTGCCATGATAAGCATGTTCCCCACTTGCATACTCACCATGCATCCATTTCATAATTGATTGACATTAATGGTGATGTGCACAAGAAGAGATACGTCATGATGGATGATGTGTATCTCTACGATGCACACACGTTCTTCCTTTTATGTATTGATGCAGTCAGTCCTACGGACGCACCTCCATCTACAACACCTAGTCCCCCAAGTGGACCAATGACTCGCGCCCGAGCCAAGCTCCTACAAGCCAAGGTTAACTCGCTCCTTTCATCATGTGATTTTGGTCTACCTTTGGATGGCTTGCTACTTCATGCAACTACGTTGTGTATCCTCAGCTATGAAGCAACATCACCAAACCAAGCCCCCAAGGAAGAAGGACCACGAGAAGACGCTACTAGAGCTCTACACACCGAAATCTCCGGTGTACACCGGAGTCTCCGGACCATCCTTCGGTCCGGCCCCAGGAACCAAGCTCGGGACAGTCTGATACCCCCTCCAGAGACGGGTCCGGAGATTGACCGGAGTCTCCGGCCCAGACCGGAGTCTCCGGACCCAACACCGGAGTCTCCGGCCTGCTCGATGCCAGGCATGTCAAGGCCTCTTGGGCCTGGCCCATGTAACCCCCAGTTTCGCCCCAACTTTCAGTTTTATTCCAAAACTACCCCTGTTTAAGTGGCTGGCCTATATAAAGCCCCACCCCTCTAATGTAAACCCTAGACTTGGATAATAGTAGTTGAGGACACCCCTTTGAGGATCTTTCAACTATTTGTCTCATGCTCCTACCAAGGGGCACCATATTATCCACAACCTCTTGGATCTTGCCTAGTGCATTCAAGTTGTACAAGTCCTTGGGATCTCGGTGTCTCATGCCCAAGTAGTCAAGATCTCACCAAGCATCTCACCCCCGTTGTTGGCCGTGGAGAGAGAGCTTCGCCCAACACCGATCCTAGGGATTATGTTGGACCGGTTGCCACCGGCGTGAGTTATCGGCGTGTATCGTGTTTTCGTACGCGTGAGTTCATCGAGTTCTTCGTGTGCGTGTGTTTGTGGATTTCATCCCCTTTTTCCCTTCCACCGCTTTCCCCTCGATTCCCACGGAATTCATGAAAGATAGGGCCACCCCAAGGGATTACCCCATAACATATTGGCATCAAGAGCAAGGTTGATCACGGATTTCCCCTCAATTTTTCTTCTATCCACCATAAATTCGAAAATTTCCCAAAAAACAGCCCCAATTTGCCTTTGGATCGATCTATCGTTTTGGAGCGTTATTTGTGGTTTTGATCCGACCAAATCTTGTCTAAGGTGTTGGTCCAGCTTTTGCCTGTGTTTCCCAGCCTAATTTTGGCCAAATTTTCGCGGATTTGAGGACTCTAAGCGTGAATTTCCGCTCAAGAACACGAGAAGATTTGCCACACCAGAGTCTCCGGCCCTGTGCACCGTAGTCTCCGGCCTACACCGGAGTCTCCGGCCCTGGACGCCAGTTTTGACCTTTTTCCTCTTTTCTGCATTAGCTAATCTGTCCGCTTATTGTTTGTGTTCCGTGTGCGTTCCACCAACTAACAGATAGCTTCCGCAACATCGCCCGCGCTCTTCAACACCACGGACCCCAAACTCTTCCCCGCTCCATCGACACAAGATCATCATCAACAACTAAGGTATAACTTGTGTCAACCCTTGTAGCCATATCTTCCTTTGTGTGTACCTATCCTATGAGAGCAACTCATTTTGTGTTTGTCTAAGCATTGTGCACTTGCCATTGGAAAGTGAGAGTGTGAGGGCAAATACAAAAGTTAACATAGTAGCATAGAAAGGGAGAAAAATAAAAAGAATCAAAAAAAAGAAGGAAGAAAAAGAAAAAGAAAAATAGAAAGATACATAGTCTCCCAATACAAAGAGAGTATCAAGCTTGTAAGCAAAAGAGAGAGTTAGAAGCGCGCCAAGGCAAGTGCACAAATCCGTTGCTTACCCTATTTTGGCAAACGAGTTGTGGTCTCTCCTTGAGTTGGCACGACAACCGAGCGTAGTCTTCGTTAGGACATTTCGTGCTCACTTTCATAGTCGTGCTAACCCCATTTTTCTCCACGCGTGTGTGTAGTCATAGGTTCTCGTCACCTTTTGAGTTGACCATTCCCTTTTGACTTGAGTTTTGTTGGATATTCTCCACTTTTGACTATCCTTTGCGTTTGATTGGTTCTTTGGCTTTCCACAATTCTAACCATCCACCAAAAGCTTTTGAGAGTTGTATCTTATTTGTGTGTGAGTTTCTTTGCGGTTTCACTTTGCAAGCTGATCGCTCCTTTGTGTGGCAATTGGTTTGATATAATCTCCAAGGTGAGGTAAAAGGCTAACTCTACGCACACTTACTCTCCATATACAACCCATGTCGGCTTTGCATCATGGACAGGAATGGCGAACCGTCCCAACCACAACCACCTCCGGAGGACGACACACAATACATGACAAGATGGGATCATTGGAAGGTCCGAGGAGAATTCAAATATCGTTGTGAAGCCCTTGAGCGGTGCCAAGATGAACAATTTAGCGAAGCCCGAGTGGAGTTCAAGAATATCGACAACCGCTTCGAAGAAGTCCGAGGCCAAATGCATGCCATGCAACACAACCTCGGTTATCAAAATGAAGCTCTTGGTAGCGCCCTCGCCTCAATGGATGAGAAGCTTCAACGCCTCATTGATGGGCTAGCAAGTCCACGGTCGCGCGACTCAAGCCCATCACGGCACTCCTCAAGTGAATCAAGCGCACCTCACCGTCACGCTTCAAGGCACCGGGATGGACCCGTCCTTCAATCCATGATCTCTTCTCAAGCGGTACCATCTCCGCGACACGCCGCGACGTCAAGCTATGATGGTGACCTCTCCGCAAGACCTCCACGATGTGAAGCGAACCAGCCACAACCAAGGGCACTTGTGATTCAACAAGAGCAACCTCACATGGACCACCAAGCCCATCGCCATCGACATGTCCTTTCAACAACAAATGAAGCATCCGAAGTGGAAGAACAAGGTCGCTGTCGGCATGAAGCACTCGATGATCCACCAAGGCGTCATCATCAACATGAACGTCAACGTCGACAACATGATCATCATGAAGAGCCTCCTCCGCATCAAGAAGAAAGAGAGTATCCTATTGAGCATGCGGCTCGACGTCCTCCTCGCCACATGGCGCAAGACAATGCTCCTCGGCATCAACCACGACAAGAACAAGAGCAAGCTCCCCAAGCTCGTCGTGAGGATCAATAACCTCCTCCTCGTCCTCAACTGCGCCAACAACACGAGCAAGCTCCCCAAGCTCGTCATCAAAACCAAGTTCCACCACCAAATGCGACACCTCAACAACCGCAAGAGCAACGCCACCATCACCAAGAAAGACATGAGAGCTCGGATGATGAAGATGGCCGCCAAAATCATGGCAACCGCCGCAACCGGAACCGCAATGAAGAAGAAACTTTCGGCAAGCTCAAGTTCACCATGCCCAAGTTCACCGGTTCCAATGAACCCGAAGAATACCTCTCGTGGGAACTCAAGGTTGACAAGATCTTCCGCATGCACAACTATAGCAATGAGAAGATGATGGCCATGGCATCCCTCGAGTTTGATGAGTATGCCAACCTTTGGTGGCAACAAGTCCAACTCGCTCATGAATCAAAAGAAGAGCCCCCAATCTTAACTTGGCAAGATATGAAGGCTCATATGAGATCCCGCTTTGTTCCTTCGCACTACACGCGTGACCTTTTCAACAAGCTTCAAACGCTTAGTCAAGGGACAAAAACCGTGGAAGAGTACTTCAAGCAAATGGATCTCAACATGATCCGTGCCAACATTGAAGAGCATGATGAAAAAACGATGGCACGTTTCCTCAATGGCTTGAACCATCCAATCAAGCGCATCACCGAGTTCCAAAAGTACAACAACATGGTTGAGATTGTGCACATATCATCAAAGGCCGAGCGTCAAGTGCAAGAGGACATCAAATACAACAAGACAAAGACATACTTCACATACAAGCAAGCCCCAACCACTACTCCGACAACACCAAGTGGAAGCTCATCAAATACCACCAAGCTTCCCTTCAAGCCAACACTTCCTCAAGGAAAACCGCCCCCAAGTGGCAAATACACAAGGGATGAACAACTATTCAATGGTGAGTGCTACAAGTGTGGAGGCAAAGGACACAAGTCGGCCGCATGTGGGAACAAGAAAGTTTTGTTCATCCATGACAACGACGATGAAGAATACTTGAGTGAAGATGAGTTTGATGCAAGGGTCAAGGAAGCCATGGCAAGGCAACATTTGAAAGAGGACCAAGTACTACTTGTGTGTGAGCATGACGCAAGTCCATCGCTTGTGGTCACAAGGGTCTTAACTACTCAAGTCAATGAGAATGAAGACCAACGATCAAACATCTTCCAAACTCGTGTCGGTATCAATGGGAAGTCCATCAAAGTTGTCATCGATGGAGGGAGTTGCCACAATCTTGCAAGCACAGAATTGTGTGAGAAACTCAACCTCACCCTCCATCCGCATAAGCACCCCTACCATATACAATGGCTAAGTGACCAAGGGTCTGTCAAGATCAAGCACACCATCTCGGTAACGTTCTCAATTGGACCATACAAAGACACGGTGGAATGTGACGTGGTCCCCATGACGGTTTGCCATATGTTACTAGGAAGGCCGTGGAAAAATGACAAGCGTGCTTTGCATGATGGTCACTCAAACACTTATACCTTCAAATGGCTTGAAAAAACTTGTGTTTTGCAACCAATGACTCCTAGCCAGATAATTGCGGACAATGCAAAGGCTTTAGCGAGGGCGCAATACACAAAACCACCTTGTGAGAAGAGTGGTGAGCGAGAGAACCACACTATAGTGAGTGAGTGCCACAAGCCAAACTCGAGCGGACAAACTAAGAGTGTTCTTCTTGCCACCAAAAGTGAGATGAGAGAAGTGCGGAACAACCCATCCATCTTGCACTATGTCCTTGTATGCAAGGGACTAGCGCAAGGAACTAATGTGATAAGGATCGTCCTGATGATCCTTTAGTTTGTCCCGATCTTTCACAGCTAGTCACCCAGATATTAGTCCTTCCAACAACGCCAATGGACGTCACCTGAAGAAGAGGAACAAATCCAGCAAGTAACGTGATGAAGATCACCACGCCTCAAACCAAAACACGACAATCCTTGATGAACACAAGAACCTCCGCGACAATATCAATATGATAGATAACACGGCATCGCCGTCCCCGAAGGGATGATTCACCAAGCAACACACACGATAGTTTTAGACTAATCAACTGAAATCAAAAAGCTCACCTAATCTAGAGGGTGTTCCCAGGCTTATATGGCCGACGGAACGTCCGAAAAACGCGAAACGAAAACATTTTCGATACAGTCAGATTCGTCCAGATCTGATGGTAACTTTTAGGGCCAGACTTTCTGCCCTAAGTAGGGGCGGATTATCCGCCCCCGGATTATCCTCCCTTGGGGCGGATTATCCGCCCCCATACTGAGCCTTGCGCCTAAAGTCCTTAGCAGAATTCCTGGAGCAAGGCCGGATTATCCGACCTTGTGGGGGCCGGATTATCCGCCCCCTAGAGACGTGTAAGTACTCATTGGAAAGCTCTCGGAATGATCTTTTCAACAAGTACTTATTTGCTTGATTTGGAGTTCGTATGAAGATTCCACGTCCATTTCAATTTCAGGGCTTCTGTCTGTCCGAACTGAACCTTCCTTCTTGATGATCTTCTCTTGCGCCTTCCTCCCGCTCCTCCCTCCCGCATCCTTGCCCATATCATCCTCCCTCCTTCAAAGAGCGTTGTCCCCAACGCGTGAGTGTCACATCCCAAGATTTTCCAAATCTTATAATGTGAAAATAAATGAATAAAATAAAACTTTGTTTGATTTTCAAGGCCAGAAGAAACTTTTTGAATTCAATTGGAACTTCAAAGCAATTTGAATTAAATAAAATCCTAAAGGGATTCATAAAGATAAACATTTAATAAAGGAAATTAAAAATGTTTTGGAATTACTATTATTTGATCCTTTAATAAAAGATTTGGTTTTTAAAAGAAAAGGTGGATTTATAAATAAAAGTTATTTAATAAAGCCAAATTAAACCTTGACCAAACTTTGAGAATTAAAACATTTAGTTTTGAATAAAAATAACAAAGGTTTATTTAAATAAAATAAAAAGGAATTAATATCAAATTTTATTCAAATAAAAGATTTTACCAATTTAATAGAAACATCACAACTTATTAAATTATTTAAATAAAATTTTCCAAACATTTTATATTCACCAATAAAACCTACTAAAATGCTTTGGCCTTATTCTAGAGTTCAAAATAAATATCTCAATAAAATAAGTCCTATTTGAATTAAATAATGAAAGCCTATTATATTTAATTAATAATGGACCCTAAAATTAAATGTTATTTTACTTTAAACTAGTTTCCAAATATTCCTTACTTTCAAATAAAACCTACTGAACTGGTTTTGAAAATATTTGGGTTTTAAATAAATATTTTATTAATTAAAACAAACCCTAATTTGTTAAATAACAAAAAGGTCCATTTTTATTTAACTAAAGGATAGATCCTAAAAAGAATAAAATCTATATTTTATTTTGGAATGTGGATTATGTTGATAAACAGAACCAAATTCATAGCTACAAAGTTTGTTAATTGTTTGAATAGAATTGAGTGTGAATTGTTAGTTTGAAATTCAAAACAGAAATCAGAAATAGAAAAAGAAAAGGTTACAGAATAAAAAAATGGAATTGGATCGACCCAACCCAGCAGCCCACTAAGGCCCAGCAGACCAGCCCAGCTCCTCACCCGGAAAGAAAACGATTTGCACCTCGTTTCTGACCCGTACAGTGTATGACCAGTGGACCCTTTCCTGATTTCGTTTTCCCACTGACAGGTAGACCCACCGCTACTGTTCATCGTCCTCACAGCGCGACCCTTTCTTCCCCAAACCTCGCTGCCGTTTGCTGAATTTGAATGCCGCGATCAATTCGTCTTAATGACGCGTCTTTACCTCACCTTGACCATGCCCGATAAAACGCCTGCGCCTTCTCCTCCATTTCCCCCAGACCACTCTCTCTCTCTGTCCCCAGGCTGGACAAATTACACCGCACACCATCCTCTGTCCGATGATGTTCCGGTGACGATTCCGGCGAAACCAGACCTCCCCTTACCTCATTGACCAAGCACACACACTCCCCATCCCTGGCGCTTCTGTACGTGCTCTCCGTTCAACCGCGGGCGCCCCGAAGCGTCGGTTTAGACAAGCTCCGACAGCGCCGCCGTCCGTTTCTACTCCGGCGACGACTTCCAGGTGAACCAGACCGCCCCGACCCCTCTCATTCGCGCACACAGCATCGCCTTGCTCTTGCGCATCTGAACGTGCTCCTGTCTTGCCTTAGGGCGATCTGCAGCGACGACTCCTACCGTCACCATCGTCTGGCTTAACTCCGACGAGCACGTCTGGTATGCATCTAACCACCCTTTCCTCTCGTTCAGGCATGCAAGATCTACTCATCCTCGCGCGTCTAACACACCCTCTACCTTGCTTCGGCGAACCTTGTAGCCCCGCCCCTGACAGCGTCTGACCGCAACCGAGAACCAGAGCATCTCCGGCGAGGAATTCCGACGACACCCATGCGCCCCTTGCCTTCTCGCGGGTACCTTGAGCTTCATCACGATCCCGCGATTCTGGTGAGCATCTCCTTATTCTACCGCTCTTCCTATTTCACCGGCGCCGCCACCGTCTGGTCGCTCCGCCGCCAGCAGCCACCGCAGCGCCGCTGGTCTATGGTCGAGCACCCCACAGCCGTCCGATCAAGATCTGACGCTCACGATTAGTTCACTTAGCCGCGAGGAGTTACGCACTCTGGATCGCACGATTAGATTTGATCCTACGGTTGTAGCTGTGAGATCCGCACGAAGCGGTACCGGCCAATCACGGATCGACGCGTGGCCAGGATTAAAACTAAAAACAGATTTGAATCAGAATTATTTGCAAACTTCAAGCCCTTGTAACTTTCAAACCACACGTCCAAAAATTACAAATTTTATATCAATCGATTCAGGAGAACAAGCCCTAGCCAACTGTGGAATTAGTTTAGCACATAGTATCTGTTTGTTTGCTCATTTTTGCAGATACATTTGTATGCTTGTTTAGAGTATAAAAATTGTTTTAAATTGAATTTAAGGATAAAACCTTTGCAAATTGGATTGTTATGACCTTACTGACCCTAGGAACCAACCCATGGTTTTGAAAATGAAATTAGAAAAATTTAGAATGGATTATTTGAATTAGTCTATTTCTAGCTAAATAAAGATAAGGGTTTTATTATGAAAAAGGTTTTTGGATAAAAACCTTGGGAAAATATTTTGTTTCAAAGCTACTGAACCAAAACACCAAGACTTGAGAATTAGAAACTTTTGGTAAGAAACTTAAAGATTTTTGATTTGATAAAACCATTTTCCCACCATATAAAATATTGAATGGAATTTTAAAATAGATTTTGGGCAAAACCCTCTAACTAATGACTTTGCCATTTTGGTAAATGACCAATTTGGACCTTACAAAGTTTAGAAACCTAGTGGAGACCATCCTTGCAATAGAACCATCCTTTGCATACTTATGCATGACTTAGTTTCCTTCTTGTCTTGTGTGTGTGTGATTTTGTTTGAGAAATAGTGGTTTGGAATGTTAGTTGATTTGGTGTTTGCTTGATTGACTTGTAGTGAAATTAGCAAAGTGTGAGACTAGCAAGATCAAGGAGTGAACCCTCATTCCCTACCAAAAAGGCAAGTTACACTATCATCTAAAGTCCTACTATTTTCATTATACTTAGTGGATTTTGAAACATGCATGAAAAGAATTTCTATACTTATGCTATGCTAAATCCTAATAGGATTCCCTATACACTCCTTAGTGAAAATATTGAAGCTGTACATGCTTAGCCATGCTTTAATTTGACAAGAGATACATGTTGAGATTTTACAAAGGATTGAGAAAAGGACTTATGTTTTACATAATAAAACAAGGACTCAATGAACCACCTAGGTGGTGGACACTTTAAATTTTGGAGAAGGTGGCAACAAAAGGGACCATGTCTATGGGTTCACTTTGTGTTGTGCTCCAAAAAGAAAACCACCTAGGAAACTTAGAGATTGAACATGTTTCTCCAACTGTGGCTTTCGTGTGCAACCACATGCTATTATGGCTCTGGCTTAGTCAACTACATTAGGAAGACCCATACATTGTCTTTAGTTACCGGACATGGGGATCTGGAATGCTTCATGGGGGCTGAAGACAAGCTAGCAATGATGTATGGGAGGACCTTTTGGAAAGACTTCGTCACACTCTCAGTCTGCCGGTACTCCATCTTGGTGAGCACTAATCCAGTAGGCCACTGGTGGCAACAAGATGGGATTGTGTCATGTCGGTAAAGTGTACTCCTTCTGCAGAAGTTAATAAAATCTAAGTACTTAGCCGTGTCCCCGGTTATGGACAATACTGAGCAACTAAAGTTTGAACTATGGGAGATCTCGACATTCCAACTTCTAATATAAAAACTTGATGCACTTGGGGGTACCAAGGAATTCAAAGAGATTTATTAAGCTTGTTGCACTTGGGGAGTTACCAAGGTGCTCAAGAGCATGTTGTACTTGGGGTTACCAAGTAGCTCAAGAGATTTTGACAAGGACTTGAACACTTATCAAGGGTTCAAGGGATTCTTGGAAAGAGGTTTGACAAAGGACTTAAACTTTTTTTTAAAGATAGGATAAAATAATGCTTTATACAAAGAAGCCTTAAACTCTACTTAGCCAAACATGCATATAATGATAGGATCCACTCTTATTACAAATAGAAGTGAAGCTTGCCAATACAATTCAAATGTATTGACCCTTGTGGCTGTAACTTGTAATGTTGCAGGTTGATTGTGTTTAAATGAAGATTGTTTGATTGACTAGGACTACAAAGTCTGCAACCAACATCTGCCTGTGGCACTTTGAAGATGAAGGACCCATGACTATAGTTATTCCGTTGCAATGTAATGTAATACCCAAATGAGCTATGTTTGATGTAATAAACTTATGTTATTCCTGGTTATATATTTATGTTATGACCCTTGTATCTTGATATTACATCTTAACTGTGGATGCTAGCTAATGATCCAGGGACTAGCATTGTAAAACACAGGAGGAACCTACCTTATATTGGGTTGGGACCTCTACAGATGGTATCAGAGCATTGTGTTGCCTGTAGGATTTGTAAACCCTAGGATTGGACAAAACCCTTAGAAAAATAGGAGTCATATTTTGATCCAAAACTTATTTACAAAAACACTTGTAAACTCTTTCCTTAACCATTTTGGTTACAACTCTACACCTCTTCTACATCAACTTGATGGAAAAACCTACCCATGCACAAGGACTACACCATGTGCAAAGGATGACTTCAACATCTTCAACTCTAATGACTTCAACATCTTCAGCCTCTTCCCCAAGGACTTCCAACTTGGATATCACTAAGGACCACAAGTGAAACAAGGAAAAATCTTACTCAAGATTTAGAGACTGAGGGAATGCAAAATAAGAAGGAACCATCAACAACTTTGAAGTATTGTAACCAAGAGTTTTTCTCAAGGAAACCATGATCTCATATGAGAAGAATCATAAGGGAAGGAAAGATCACAAGTGAACCCTATAGATGAACCACCATATTTTAGCTAAGTCAAAAACACACCAACCTATGTGGTGTAGCAAAAATATTTTTGTTGACTAAGTATGTGCTTGAACCTTGTTTGAGTGAAAAGTTGATTTGTGATTGCATGCACATTGCTTGTGTGAATTGTGATGTGTGTGGTTAGAAATATTTCCTTAGAAATATCTTGCCTATTCTAATCTTCCTCCAACCCAAACAGATGACTACCCCAAAGGACTCCAACATCAAGGTTGAAGACACCAACACCAACCAAGCTGACAGCATGAAAGAGCTCATAGCAACCCAACATCAGTTGAACCAACTGACAGCTCAGTTTCTAGCCAACAATAGTGATAAAGATCCAGCACTACAAAAGTTTTTGGAGGAACAATCCCAATTGATGCTTAAGGTGACTAATCAAATGATTAGCATAGAAGAAAGCCATCCTAGAAGTGTGTATGATAACAAGGATGACAAGAATGTTATTCTAGATGGAGCCCCAGCTTGCATTATTTGTGGAGACAAGGATCATACTTCCAAGGAGCATGAAGGACAATGCCCCAATTGTGAAGAAGACCATCCTGTTGGACAATGCCCCACCTCTCAAGCTACTTGCTACCTTTGTGAAGGAAGTGATCATACTCCTGGCCAATGTCCCATCTATACCATGGTAGAACAAAGGAAACAAGAAGGATCCAAGTCCACCAAAGGAAAAGTACCACTCATACCTCCAAACAAGACAAACCAATTCAAAGGATCAAAGAAAACCAAGAAACCCAAGCAAGACATGAGCCTTGCACAATGTCGTAAATGTAAGGAAATGGGACACTACTCCAGTGGATGCCCAGAGAACAAGAAGAATAAAGAGATTGATCAAGTGTGGTGCAACAACTGCAAAGAGATGGGCCACTATGTAGCAACTTGTCCACAAGAGCCACGTAAAGAACTCAAGGACATTCATTGCTTCAACTGCAAGAATTCAGGACACTATGCAAGCAACTGTCCAGAAAAGATGAAGAACAAGTTGAACAAGCCTATGGAGAAGCTCAACCTTGGCCCATGAGTCAAGTATGGAAACCAAGGAAACCATTCCCAAGTTTGCTTAGAGAAAATTTCCCCAGGATCCCAAGAAGGACAATATGTAATTTTTGTTTGAAAAATTTTAAGGATGGTAGTACCCTAGTTGTTTTGAACTTGCTTGTAACCCTAACCTTCCCAAATCTCAGGACGAGATTTATTTTAAGGGTGGTAGCCTGTCACATCCCAATATTTTCCAAATCTTATAATGTGAAAATAAATGAATAAAATAAAACTTTGTTTGATTTCAAGGCCAGAAGAAACTTTTTGAATTCAATTGGAACTTCAAACCAATTTGAATTAAATAAAATCCTAAAGGGATTCATAAAGATAAACATTTAATAAAGGAAATTAAAAATGTTTTGGAATTACTATTATTTGATCCTTTAATAAAAGATTTGGTTTTTAAAAGAAAAGGTGGATTTATAAATAAAAGTTATTTAATAAAGCCAAATTAAACCTTGACCAAACTTTGAGAATTAAAACATTTAGTTTTGAATAAAAATAACAAAGGTTTATTTAAATAAAATAAAAAGGAATTAATATCAAATTTTATTCAAATAAAAGATTTTACCAATTTAATAGAAACATCACAACTTATTAAATTATTTAAATAAATTTTCCAAACATTTTATATTCACCAATAAAACCTACTAAAATGCTTTGGCCTTATTCTAGAGTTCAAAATAAATATCTCAATAAAATAAGTCCTATTTGAATTAAATAATGAAAGCCTATTATATTTAATTAATAATGGACCCTAAAATTAAATGTTATTTTACTTTAAACTAGTTTCCAAATATTCCTTACTTTCAAATAAAACCTACTGAACTGGTTTTGAAAATATTTGGGTTTTAAATAAAGATTTTATTAATTAAAACAAACCCTAATTTGTTAAATAACAAAAAGGTCCATTTTTATTTAACTAAAGGATATATCCTAAAAAGAATAAAATCTATATTTTATTTTGGAATGTGGATTATGTTGATAAACAGAACCAAATTCATAGCTACAAAGTTTGTTAATTGTTTGAATAGAATTGAGTGTGAATTGTTAGTTTGAAATTCAAAACAGAAATCAGAAATAGAAAAAGAAAAGGTTACAGAATAAAAAAAATGGAATTGGATCGACCCAACCCAGCAGCCCACTAAGGCCCAGCAGACCAGCCCAGCTCCTCACCCGGAAAGAAAACGATTCGCACCTCGTTTCTGACCCGTACAGTGTATGACTAGTGGACCCTTTCCTTATTTCGTTTTCCCACTGACAGGTAGACCCACCGCTACTGTTCATCGTCCTCACCGCGCGACCCTTTCTTCCCCAAACCTCGCTGCCGTTTGCTGAATTTGAATGCCGCGATCAATTCGTCTTAATGACGCGTCTTTACCTCACCTTGACCATGCCCGATAAAACGCCTGCGCCTTCTCCTCCATTTCCCCCAGACCACTCTCTCTCTCTGTCCCCAGGCTGGACGAATTACACCGCACACCATCCTCTGTCCGATGATGTTCCGGTGACGATTCCAGCGAAACCAGACCTCCCCTTACCTCATTGACCAAGCACACACACTCCCCATCCCCTGGCGCTTCTGTCCGTGCTCTCCGTTCAACCGCGGGCGCCCCGAAGCGTCGGTTTAGACAAGCTCCGACAGCGCCGCCGTCCGTTTCTACTCCGGCGACGACTTCCAGGTGAACCAGACCGCCCCGACCCCTCTCATTCACGCACACAACATCGCCTTGCTCTTGCGCATCTGAACGTGCTCCTGTCTTGCCTTAGGGCGATCTACAGCGACGACTCCTACCGTCACCACCGTCTGGCTTAACTCCGACGAGCACGTCTGGTATGCATCTGACCACCCTTTCCTCTCATTCAGGCATGCAAGATCTACTCATCCTCGCGCGTCTAACACACACTCTACCTTGCTTCGGCGAACCTTGTAGCCCCGCCCCTGACAGCGTCTGACCGCAACCGAGAACCAGAGCATCTCCGACGAGGAATTCCGACGACACCCATGCGCCCCTTGCCTTCTCGCGGGTACCTTGAGCTTCATCACGATCCCGCGATTCTGGTGAGCATCTCCTTATTCTACCGCGCTTCCTATTTCACCGGCGCCGCCACCGTCTGGTCGCTCCGCCGCCAGCAGCCACCGCAGCGCCGCTGGTCTATGGTCGAGCACCCCACAGCCGTCCGATCAAGATCTGATGCTCACGATTAGTTCACTTAGCCGCGAGGAGTTATGCACTCTGGATCGCACGATTAGATTTGATCCTACGGTTGTAGCTGTGCGATCCGCACGAAGCGGTACCGGCCAATCACGGATCGACGCGTGGCCAGGATTAAAACTAAAAACAGATTTGAATCAGAATTATTTGCAAACTTCAAGCCCTTGTAACTTTCAAACCACACGTCCAAAAATTACAAATTTTATATCAATGGATTCAGGAGAACAAGCCCTAGCCAACTGTGGAATTAGTTTAGCAAATAGTATCTGTTTGTTTGCTCATTTTTGCAGATACATTTGTATGCTTGTTTAGAGTATAAAAATTGTTTTAAATTGAATTTAAGGATAAAACCTTTGCAAATTGGATTGTTATGACCTTACTGACCCTAGGAACCAACCCATGGTTTTGAAAATGAAATTAGAAAAATTTAGAATGGATTATTTGAATTAGTCTATTTCTAGCTAAATAAAGATAAGGGTTTTATTATGAAAAGGTTTTTGGATAAAAACCTTGGGAAAATATTTTGTTTCAAAGCTACTGAACCAAAACACCAAGACTTGAGAATTAGAAACTTTTGGTAAGAAACTTAAAGATTTTTGATTTGATAAAACCATTTTCCCACCATATAAAATATTGAATGGAATTTTAAAATAGATTTTGGGCAAAACCCTCTAACTAATGACTTTGCCATTTTGGTAAATGACCAATTTGGACCTTACAAAGTTTAGAAACCTAGTGGAGACCATCCTTGCAATAGAACCATCCTTTGCATACTTATGCATGACTTAGTTTCCTTCTTGTCTTGTGTGTGTGTGATTTTGTTTGAGAAATAGTGGTTTGGAATGTTAGTTGATTTGGTGTTTGCTTGATTGACTTGTAGTGAAATTAGCAAAGTGTGAGACTAGCAAGATCAAGGAGTGAACCCTCATTCCCTACCAAAAAGGCAAGTTACACTATCATCTAAAGTCCTACTATTTTCATTATACTTAGTGGATTTTGAAACATGCATGAAAAGAATTTCTATACTTATGCTATGCTAAATCCTAATAGGATTCCCTATACACTCCTTAGTGAAAATATTGAAGCTGTACATGCTTAGCCATGCTTTAATTTGACAAGAGATACATGTTGAGATTTTACAAAGGATTGAGAAAAGGACTTATGTTTTACATAATAAAACAAGGACTCAATGAACCACCTAGGTGGTGGACACTTTAAATTTTGGAGAAGGTGGCAACAAAAGGGACCATGTCTATGGGTTCACTTTGTGTTGTGCTCCAAAAAGAAAACCACCTAGGAAACTTAGAGATTGAACATGTTTCTCCAACTGTGGCTTTCGTGTGCAACCACATGCTATTATGGCTCTGGCTTAGTCAACTACATTAGGAAGACCCATACATTGTCTTTAGTTACCGGACATGGGGATCTGGAATGCTTCATGGGGGCTGAAGACAAGCTAGCAATGATGTATGGGAGGACCTTTTGGAAAGACTTCGTCACACTCTCAGTCTGCCGGTACTCCATCTTGGTGAGCACTAATCCAGTAGGCCACTGGTGGCAACAAGATGGGATTGTGTCATGTCGGTAAAGTGTACTCCTTCTGCAGAAGTTAATAAAATCTAAGTACTTAGCCGTGTCCCCGGTTATGGACAATACTGAGCAACTAAAGTTTGAACTATGGGAGATCTCGACATTCCAACTTCTAATATAAAAACTTGATGCACTTGGGGGTACCAAGGAATTCAAAGAGATTTATTAAGCTTGTTGCACTTGGGGAGTTACCAAGGTGCTCAAGAGCATGTTGTACTTGGGGTTACCAAGTAGCTCAAGAGATTTTGACAAGGACTTGAACACTTATCAAGGGTTCAAGGGATTCTTGGAAAGAGGTTTGACAAAGGACTTAAACTTTTTTTTAAAGATAGGATAAAATAATGCTTTATACAAAGAAGCCTTAAACTCTACTTAGCCAAACATGCATATAATGATAGGATCCACTCTTATTACAAATAGAAGTGAAGCTTGCCAATACAATTCAAATGTATTGACCCTTGTGGCTGTAACTTGTAATGTTGCAGGTTGATTGTGTTTAAATGAAGATTGTTTGATTGACTAGGACTACAAAGTCTGCAACCAACATCTGCCTGTGGCACTTTGAAGATGAAGGACCCATGACTATAGTTATTCCGCTGCAATGTAATGTAATACCCAAATGAGCTATGTTTGATGTAATAAACTTATGTTATTCCTGGTTATATATTTATGTTATGACCCTTGTATCTTGATATTACATCTTAACTGTGGATGCTAGCTAATGATCCAGGGACTAGCATTGTAAAACACAGGAGGAACCTACCTTATATTGGGTTGGGACCTCTACAGTGAGGGTCTTCTCGAAAGGGTGGCATGATATCAACAAAATCATCACGCGTCTTCTCCATCTTCAAGTCTTGCGTGCCTACCTCACCACATCCTCCCGCTTGGCCTGCTTGACTTGATACAACCCTGGGTGGCTGCACCTCCTTTCTTCTCCACATAAGCTTGGACTTAGGCGCCACCATCTTTTTCTTCTTCTCAACTATTGTTGAAACCCGTGGCTGCTGAACATGGACCTTCTTTGCACGAACCTGCATAAGATGAGTGATGCCTGGACCACACAACTGACGAACATGTCCATCCTTGCCTCTATGCACACGCACTGCTACTCCAACAAAACGTCTCTGAGGTGTTCTAAAAAAACTATGGCTGACTACCCGCGGCACCATACACACCTGAACGTGATCAGCAACATCGTCAGTGGTCTGAACACCCATGTCAACACGAACTGGAAGTGGAACACATGCGGACATATCCTTTCCTTCATCAATAAGAGGCTTGACTTCAACCGGCTTGTCACTAACAAAAACAACTGGCTTGTCATCTACATGCATGGCTGAAGCAATATCACCACTGACGCTCTTCGCATCATGCTCCTCATGCTGCACCTTATCTAGCCCTGGTTGTGGCTTAGCCTTATGCAACTTCTCCTTGCAAACCACCAACACCACATCGGACTTGATTTGATCATCTCTCATAGGCTTCAAAGTCCGATGTTTGCCATCATGCACAAAATAATATGTATTTGCTCTCCCAGCATGTAACGCATTACGATCATACTGCCATGGACGACCAAGTAACATCCCACATACCTCCAATGGCAACACATCGCACTCAATCTCATCAACATAATCACCAACTGTAAATGGCACACGCACCTTATGAGTTACCTTCACAATACCGCAACTATTTAACCACTGTAGATGCTTAGGTTCAGGAATACGCCATGTGGACAACCCCAATGCTGCCACCATTGTCTTGCTAATGCCATTAGTATAGCTTCCTCCATCAATAATCAACTTGCATGCTTTACCTTTGATCATGCACTGCGCCTGGAATAAATTCCAACGCTGGCCTCTATCCGCTGTCATACAAATCTAATCATGTACTCTCTTGAGTTGCATATTTAGCCCACTCAATGGTTCAACCTCTTCCACTGTAGTTTCAGTGCACACAACAACCTCGGCAACAACAGATTGCTTCTCCTCAGAAGGTTTTATCACTGCCACGCTAACCGTTTGCACTGGAACAACTTCTGCGACCTCCTTTGAACGAGACGGAATAGACACAATGGCAACCCTGGGCGACTGCGGAACTGTCTTCAAGGGCTTGGTACAAGATACCTTGCGACGAGGAGCCATAAAACAGCCACGCAAAAAATATTGAAGTCCTTCCAAGTTGCATCTATAATGTCCTTTTCACACATCTCTTTATCCCATCAATGAGCGATCTCTTCATCTACACGTCGCAATGCAAGAAGCACACGTGTAGGATTATCCACATACTCATATGTATCACATCTGTAAAAACCATCTTGCATGTGACGCTCCCACAACTCATATTCATCATACGTTGCCATGTGAACCAGTTTCCACCTGATTTGAGAATCATCACATACTACACCGTTCAAGATGTCGAGATAGTCATTGTACACATCACCAGATCTCTTTCCAGAAACACACCGTTTGCCATAAAAGTCACCAGAAAAAGAATCCATCTCTGACCGAAACTTCTATCACCAACTAGACGGAATAGAAACTGGCTATATCCAGGCCGGATTTTGCACCCCTCGAGCCGGATTATCCGCCCCCCCCTGATGTGGACATACCTACTATTGATACAACCGTTGTACCTACAGCAACACACATACAAGGACCCATCACAAGATCTCGTGCCAAACAACTTAACTATCAGATACTTTCGTTTCTTGGAACTATTCCTCACATACATGAGAATATGATGCTGCCTAAATTAGATATATTTCTTACACTTAGGAATGATGGACCAAGCATGGATGAGAGGGACAAGCATTGGAGCATGGCCATGCATGGAGATGGCAGCAAGCATGTGATGATCCAAGAGAAGGCCACGGATGAAGATTTCAGAACTTTGAGGCCACCATAATAAAGAAAGAAGGCTTGGACGAAATATTCAAAATCAATACTTTACGAATTCGTCCATAGCTTAATATGGTGCTGCAACACCTTTATTTTGGGCCAGGCCCATGTAATTTTCGCAGGATTTTAATTAGCCATTTTTTAGAGTCCCTATTTGAGGGGAAAAGGACTTCTAGGGTTGGATTCGGCCACCACTTCCATGGCTGGCCGAAACCCCACCTTTTCGCCCTTAAATACTCCCCATAGCCGACCCCCTAGACTCGGATTTTGTTTAGACATTAAGTTAGCCATAGTCGCAACTTCACCAAGGCTCGAGCGTCGCAGAGGCCTCTTATACTTCGCACCTATTCAGGATCCAACCTCTTCAATAAAGCTTTCCTCTTAATCCGCAATATCTTGATTGCAATATTGGTTCTTACTTTTTCTCGATTTCAGGTAGGAATTAAGACCCTCGTTGGTCAGGCCGATCGTGTTCCCGCAGGATCGGTAACCTCCAGGAGATTGGCCTAGCGATTGCATTGGCGCTCGTGATCGCACGTGTAGTCGGATCGTCAAGCCCGAACTCCACCCAATCGATTATCATCATCTCATCGAAAGATCGGACACCTTTGCTGATGTGGACATCCCTACTATTGATACAACCATTGTACCTACAGCAACACACATACAAGGACCCATCACAAGATCTCGTGCCAAACAACTTAACTATCAGGTACTTTCGTTTCTTGGAACTATTCCTCACATACATGAGAATATGATGCTGCCTAAATCAGATATATTTCTTACTCTTAGGAATGATGGACCAAGCATGGATGAGAGGGACAAGCATTGGAGCATGGACATGCATGGAGATGGCAGCAAGCATGTGATGATCCAAGAGAAGGCCACAGATAAAGATTTCAGAACTTTGAGGCCACCATAATGAAGAAAGAAGGCTTGGACGAAATATTCAAGATCAATACTTTACGAATTCGTCCATAGCTTAATATGGAAGCTGCAACACCTTTATTTTGGGCCAGGCCCATGTAATTTTCGCAGGATTTTAATTAGCCACTTTTTAGAGTCCGTATTTGAGGGGAAAAGGACTTTTAGGGTTGGATTCGGCCACCACTTCCATGGCTGGCCGAAACCCCACCTTTTCGCCCTTAAATACGCCCCATAGCCGAACCTCTAGACTTGGATTTTGTTTAGACATTAAGTTAGCCATAGTCGCAACTTCGCCAAGGCTCGAGCGTCGCAGAGGCCTCTTGTACTTCGCACCTATTCAGGATCCCACCTCTTCAATAACGCTTTCCTCTTAATCCGCAATATCTTGATTGCAATATTGGTTCTTACTTGTTCTCGATTTCAGGTAGGAATTAAGACCCTCGCTGGTCAGGCTGATCGTGTTCATGCAGGATCGGTAACCTCCAGGAGATTGGCCTAGCGATTGCATTGGCGCTTGTGCTCGCACGTGTAGTCGGATCGTCAAGCCTGAACTCCACCAAATCGAATATCGCCATCTCATCAAAAGATCGGTCACCTTTGCCCTATCAAGTGGTATCAGATTTCAGGTTGCTCGGTGAGATTTTACTGTTTTTCATAGATTAGATCTATTTTTACCTATAACCCACGAAAAAGCCAAAAACACAGTTAGAGTTTAGATCCATCCCATAACCAATCTACGCCTCGCATTATCTTTTCAGTTTTTGCATTGTTGAATTTGTGTCTACATCGTCGCGTCGAGTTGCTGGTCTTAGTGTCTCGTCCCTTAGAGTTTCGAGTTCTGATCATACTAGTCACCGCCACACTCGCAGATCACCGCCACCATATTCCTCCACCATATTCCGCCGCCATATACCCAGCCACCATAAACCCTAATACTCCGCCACCGCCTTCCTACCGCGACACACATCCGATCAGTTTTCCTGCCGCGGTACGAGTCCGAGTAGAGTCACTGTTTCCTAGTTATTTCTTTTGACTTTCCTTCTTTGTTGTTTCCGTGTTCAGCTAAAAGTCCGTGTCGCGCTAAGAGTCCGGTCGTAAGTCCAGAAGGACAGCAAAAAAAAAGTCTGGAACCGCCTCCGAAAAAATTTTCTGGCTATACTATTTTTCGACCCCGGGGATCACTTTTCTCCATCGGCCGTTATAGCAATATTTTTTTGGCGTCTGCGCGCTTTCCGGAGCAAAATAAAAAATTTCGAATTTTTTTTTTGGGGCTAACCTATTTTTAGGCCCCGTAGATCAATTCTAGACACTCGCCATCATAGTGATTTTTCACCTCGCGGTTCGCTTTTCAAGGTGCCATATCATCATACAGTGCTTGTTGTGTCGCGTCGTGACATCGTTGGTGATCTAGGCTCGCGTCTCTAGTACGGTCTAGCCTAGGACCAGCACAGTACCATCGTTGAGCATTCTTTCAACTTTTGCATTGCTGTTTTGATAATTGCTAACCCCCTTTGCTAAGCCTTCCCAGAGCTCCACAGATACTCTCCACTTGCGGCGTTTCAACTCCTGGTTATCGCTTGGTTCAATCTCTGGACCCACTGATCCTCGTGGTTGCACATCGCTTTTTCCTGCTGTTTGGTAAGAACTTGTAAGAGCTTTGTATATTGCTTGACGGATTACGCGTGATTTCCACCATATTTCCGTACTATATACCTGTGCTTTTTAAGGACTAACCATGACAGATACTTCGCGGACCCCTGCCACAATGACGAACGAAGAACTACATGCCCACTTCTCCGCGCTCTTGGTCAGTCGCGCTGAAGACGTGGATACGCGCCTCGGGGAGTTTGACACCAAGCTCACCAACGCCAAGCTTGACGTTCGGTTCAAGGAGCTTCTGAACCGATTGCCCGTACCCGCACCGGCACCCACACATGGCGCACGGCGCATTCCGATCACGGGTCGGACTGCTGGTTTGGCTGCCGCCGCACCCTCGGCGGCTACTGATGCGACTGACGTTCCTCAGACTTCCGCCGCGGCTTCTGCTGTGACATTGGGGACAGACGACGGGTACTACTACGACCCCGACGACGACGATCTGTTTGACGAGGAGGTTGAACAACCTCCACAGGTACCTGCTGGTCGTCCCCGACATTACTACCGCAACGCTCGCCGACCGGTACGTGATGATGATCATGTTGCAAAGCTTAAATTAAATATTCCATCTTTTGAAGGTAAATATAATCCTGATGCATATCTTACATGGGAGATGGAAGTAGAACAACGTTTTGCCTGCTTAAAATATCCTGAGAATATGCGTGTTAGTGCTGCTACATGTGAATTTACTAAATTTGCTTCCCTTTGGTGGTCTGAGTATTGTCGTTTAAATCCTACTACTATTCCTAGTACTTGGACTGCTTTAAAAACTGCTATGCGTGTTCGTTTTGTACCTCCCACTTATCAACGTGATTTACTAAAGAATCTGACACGCTTAGAGCAAGGGAAAAATTCTGTAGAAGAGTATTATCAGGAATTGCAAACGGGGATGGTTAGGTGTGGTCTTGTTGAATCTAATGAACAAATGCTTGCACGTTTCTTTGGTGGATTAAACAAGGACATTCAACACATATTAGATTATAAGGAATATAATTCTATCACTCGTTTGTTTCATCTTTCTTGCAAAGCTGAACGTGAAGTACAGGATCGCCAAACACCATGGAGGAGGACTAATAATTCTGCAGGTCGCACATCCACTTGGACATCCCGACAATCAGCGCCTCCTCGTGATTCGCCTCCAGCTACTACCACATCCAAGGCCATCACAAGATTTCCAGCTGCTTCTCCACCATCATCCAATGCTCCTGCTCGTAGTGCATCTTCTATGGCTTCCACGGGTAAGACAAAGGATATACAATGCCGCAAGTGCTGGGGTTTTGGTCATATTGAGAGACAGTGCACAACACAACGTGTGATGATGGTGCGCGAAGATGGTCAATACGATTCAGCGAGTGACTTTGATGAAGATACACTAGCCCTTATTTCTGCTCGAGATGGAGACAATTCTGATGCTGATGAAGAGCCAGAGGTAATGGGAGCTGAAGCTGCTGATCAATACAAGAGCTTAATTACACAACGCGTGTTGAGTGTGCAATTGAGCAAATCTGAGCAACATCAACGCCACAACCTGTTCCAAACACGTGGTGTTGTCAAGGAAAGAGCTATACGGATCATCATCGATGGAGGGAGTTGTAATAATCTGGCCAGTGTTGACATGGTAGAGAAGCTTGCGCTTCCAACAAGACAACGCCCACATTCATATTACATCCAATGGTTTGAGAGTTCTCGCAAGATCAAGGTAACAAGAACGGTACGCGTGCATTTTACTATTGGTACATAGTCTGATTTTGTTGATTGTGATGTTGTACCTATGCAAGCTTGTTCTTTGTTACTTGGTAGACCATGGCAATTTGATAGAGAATCTGTTCATAATGGTAAAACTAATCACTATTCTCTTATGCATTATGGAAAGAAAATTGGTCTAAAACCTATGACTCCCGAACAAATTTTAAAAGATGATCTTGCTAGAGCTAGTAGAGCTAAAACTGAGGAGAAAAATAAAAGTGAGAATCAGATTGTTGCTGCAGATTTTATACCACCAAAGAACACTAAATCTGATTCTACACATGCTACTGAAATTCGTTTGAAGAGTCCATGTATGCTTGCAAATAAAATTGATATTGCTGAACTAGATGTAAACAATACTCAATGTTATGCAATTGTCTGCAAAGAGGTTTTGTTTTCATTTGAGGATATGCCTCCTTCTTTGCCACCCGCTGTTGCTAACCTTTTGCAGGAATATGAGGACGTCTTTCCCGCTGAGTTGCCACCAGGACTACCTCCTATTAGAGGAATTGAGCATCAAATTGACCTAATTCCTGGTGCCACGTTGCCCAACCGCGCGCCATATAGAACCAATCCAGAGGAGACAAAGGAGATACAACGCCAAATTCAGGAACTACTCGACAGAGATCATATTCGTGAGTCCCTTAGCCCTTGTGTTGTTCCTATTATTTTGGTACCTAAGAAAGATGGTTCTTCACGCATGTGTACTGATTGTAGATCTATCAATAATATTACTATTCGATATCGTCATCCTATTCCACGTTTAGATGACATTCTTGATGAATTGAGTGGCTCTACCATGTTTTCTAAAGTTGATTTGCGTAGTGGTTACCACTAGATTCGTATGAAATTAGGAGATGAATGGAAAACAGCATTTAAAACTAAGTTCGGTTTATATGAGTGGTTAGTAATGCCGTTTGGTTTAACTAATGCACCTAGCACTTTCATGAGATTAATGAACGAAGTTTTACGTGCTTTCATTGGACGTTTTGTGGTAGTCTACTTTGATGATATTCTGATTTATAGCAAATCTTTAGAGGATCATTTGGACCATTTACGTGCTGTTTTCAATGCTTTACGAGATGCACGTTTGTTTGGTAACCTTGAGAAGTGCACTTTTTGCACCAATCGAGTTGCGTTTCTTGGCTATGTTGTTACATCACAGGGTATTGAAGTGGATCCAGCCAAGATTGAAGCTATTGAGAATTGGCCGCAGCCCAAGACGGTCACACAAGTGAGGAGTTTTCTTGGCCTCGCTGGTTTTTATAGGCGCTTTGTCAAAGACTTTGGATCAATTGCCGCGCCGCTGAATGAGCTTACCAAGAAGGATGTGCCCTTTGTTTGGGGCGATGCACAACAACAGGCCTTCGTCATATTAAAAGATAAGCTAACACATGCTCCCTTACTCCAACTTCCTGATTTTACTAAGACTTTGAGCTTGAATGTGATGCTAGTGGAATTGGTTTGGGAGGGGTGTTATTACAAGAGGGAAAACATGTTGCATATTTTAGTGAGAAATTGAGTGGGGCTAGTCTGAACTATTCTACTTATGATAAAGAATTATATGTGTTGGTTCGGACATTAGAAACTTGGCAACATTATCTATGGCCTAAAGAGTTTGTTATTCATTCTGATCATGAATCTTTGAAGCATATTCGTAGTCAAGCTAAGTTGAATCGTCGTCATGCAAAGTGGGTTGAATTTATTGAGTCTTTTCCTTATGTTATCAAACACAAAAAGGGTAAAGATAATATTATTGCTGATGCTTTGTCACGTCGTTATGCTTTGTTATCTCAACTTGACTTCAAAATATTTGGATTGGAAACTATTAAGGAACAATATGTGCATGATGCTAAATTTAAAGATGTGTTGCAGAATTGTAGAGATGGTAGAACTTGGAACAAGTTCGTCTTCAATGATGGATTTGTGTTCCGTGCTAACAAACTATGCATTCCAGATAGCTCCGTTCGTCTTTTGTTGTTACAGGAGGCGCATGGAGGAGGATTGATGGGACACTTTGGTGTCAAGAAGATGGAGGATGTTCTTGCTGCACACTTCTTTTGGCCACGTATGCGTCGAGATGTTGAGAGATTTGTGGCACGCTGCACTACTTGTCAAAAAGCTGAGTCTCGCCTTAATCCCCATGGTTTATATATGCCTCTTCCTGTTCCTAGTGTTCCTTGGGAGGATATTTCTATGGACTTTGTTTTGGGATTGCCACGAACACAGAAGGGGAGGGATAGTATTTTTGTTGTTGTGGATCGGTTTTCTAAGATGGCACACTTTATTCCTTGTCATAAAACGGATGATGCTGCGCATATTGCTGATTTGTTCTTTCGTGAAATTGTTCGTTTGCATGGTGTGCCAAATACTATTGTCTCTGATCGTGATACTAAATTTCTTAGCCACTTTTGGAGATGTTTATGGGCTAAGTTGGGGACTAAATTGCTCTTTAGTACTACATGTCATCCCCAAACTGATGGTCAAACTGAAGTAGTAAATAGAACTTTGTCTACTATGTTACGAGCTGTTTTAAAGAAGAACTTAAAATTGTGGGAAGAGTGTTTAACTCATATAGAATTTGCTTATAATCATTCATTGCATTCTACCACAAAGATGTGCCCATTTGAGATTGTGTATGGTTTTGTTCCTCGTGCACCTATTGATTTATTGCCTTTACCTTCTTCGGTGCAACATAATTTGGATGCTACACAACGCGCTGAAATGATATTAAACTTGCATAAGACTACTAAAGATAACATTGAACACATGAATGCTAAGTATAAACTTGTTGGGGATAAAGGGAGAAAGCATGTTGTGTTTGATGTTGGCGATCTTGTTTGGTTAAATTTGCGTAAAGATCGTTTTCCTGATTTACGTAAGTCTAAGTTAATGCCACGTGATGCTGGTCCCTTTAAGGTGTTAGAGAAAATCAATGATAATGCATATAAACTTGAGTTGCCTGCAGACTTTGGTACGGTTAGTCCTACATTTAACATTGCAGATTTGAAGCCTTACTTTGGTGAGGAAGATGAGATTGCGTCGAGGACGACTTCAATTCAAGAAGGGGAGCATGATGTGGACATCCCTACTATTGATACAACCATTGTACCTACAGCAACACACATACAAGGACCCATCATAAGATCTCGTGCCAAACAACTTAACTATCAGGTACTTTCGTTTCTTGGAACTATTCCTCACATACATGAGAATATGATGCTGCCTAAATCAGATATATTTCTTACTCTTAGGAATGATGGACCAAGCATGGATGAGAGGGACAAGCATTGGAGCATGGTCATGCATGGAGATGGCAGCAAGCATGTGATGATCCAAGAGAAGGCCACAGATGAAGATTTCAGAACTTTGAGGCCACCATAATGAAGAAAGAAGGCTTGGACGAAATATTCAAGATCAATACTTTACGAATTCGTCCATAGCTTAATATGGTGCTGCGACACCTTTATTTTGGGCCAGGCCCATGTAATTTTCGCAGGATTTTAATTAGCCACTTTTTAGAGTCCGTATTTGAGGGGAAAAGGACTTTTAGGGTTAGATTCGGCCACCACTTCCATGGCTGGCCGAAACCCCACCTTTTCGCCCTTAAATACGCCCCATAGCCGAACCTCTAGACTCGGATTTTGTTTAGACATTAAGTTAGCCATAGTCGCAACTTCGCCAAGGCTCGAGCGTCGCAGAGGCCTCTTGTACTTCGCACCTATTCAGGATCCCACCTCTTCAATAACGCTTTCCTTTTAATCCGCAATATCTTGATTGCAATATTGGTTCTTACTTGTTCTCGATTTCAGGTAGGAATTAAGACCCTCGCTGGTCAGGGTGATCGTGTTCACGCAGGATCGGTAACCTCCAGGAGATTGGCCTAGCGATTGCATTGGCGCTCGTGCTCGCACGTGTAGTCGGATCGTCAAGCCCGAACTCCACCAAATCGAATATCGCCATCTCATCGAAAGATCGGACACCTTTGCCCTATCATTTGCCCTATCAAGTGGTATCAGATTTCAGGTTGCTCGGTGAGATTTTACTATTTTCGTAGATTAGATCTGTTTTTACCTATAACCCATGAAAAAGCCAAAAACACAGTTAGTATTTAGATCCATCCCATAACCAATCTACGCCTCGCATTATCTTTTCAGTTTTTGCATTGTTGAATTTGTGTCTACATCGTCGCGTCGAGTTGCTGGTCTTAGTGTCTCGTCCCTTAGAGTTTCGAGTTCTGATCATAGTAGGCACCGCCACCCTCGCCGATCACCGCCACCATATTCCGCGACCATATTCCTCCGCCATATACCCTGCCACCATAAACCCTAATACTCCGCCACCGCCTTCCTACCGCGACACAGATCCGATCAGTTTCCTGTCGTGGTACGAGTCCGAGTAGAGTTATTGTTTCCTAGTTATTTCTTTTTACTTTCCTTCTTTGTTGTTTCCGTGTTAAGCTCAAGTCCGTGTCGAGCTAAGAGTCCGGTCGTAAGTCCAGAAGGAGAGAAAAAAATTCTGAAACCGCCTCCGAAAAAAATTTCTGGCTATACTAGTTTTCGACCCCGGGGATCACTTTTCTCCATCGGCCGTTATAGCGATATTTTTTTGGCGCCGGCGCGCTTTCCGGAGCAAAATAAATAATTTCGAAAAAAAAATTTGGGGCTAACCTATTTTTAGACCCCGTAGATCAGTTCGACACACTCGCTATCATAGTGATTTTCTACATCTCGGTTCGCTTTTCAGGGTGCCATATCATCATACAGTGCTTGTTGTGTCGCGTCGTGACATCGTTGGTGATCTAGGCTCGCGTCTCTAGTACGGTCTAGCCTAGGACCAGCACAGTACCGTCGTTGAGCATTCTTTCAACTTTTGCATTGCTGTATTGATAATTGCTAACCCCCCTTGCTAAACCTTCCCAGATCTCCACAGATATTCTCCACGTGCGGTGTCTCGACTCCTGGTAATCGCTTGGTTCAATCTCTGGACCCACTGATCCTCGCGGTTGCACATCGCCTTTTCCTGCTGTTTGGTAAGAACTTGTAAGAGCTTCGTATATTGCTTGACGGATTACGCGTGACTTCCACCATATTTCCGTACCATATACCTGTGCTTTTTAAGGACTAACCATGACACATACTTCGCGGAACCCTGCCACAATGACGAACTAAGAACTACATGCCCACTTCTCCGCGATCTTGGTCAGTCGCGCTGAAGACGTGGATACGCGCCTCGGGGAGTTTGACACCAAGCTCACCAACGTCATGGATAAGATCGATGGACTCGAGAAATCCTTCAACGCCAAGCTTGACGTTCGGTTCAAGGAGCTTTTGAACCGATTGCCCGCACCCGCACCCGCACCCGCACCCGCACCCGCACCCGCACCCACACATGGCGCACGACGCATTCCGATCACGGGTCGGACTGCTGGTTCGGCTGCCGCCGCACCCCCGGTGGCTACCGCTGCGGCTGACGCACCTCAGACTTCCGCCGCGGCTGCTGCTGCGACATTGGGGACAGACGACGGGTACTACTACGACCCCGATGACGACGATCTGTTTGACGAGGAGGTTCAACAACCTCCACAGGTACCTGCTGGCAGTCCCCGACATTACTACCGCAACGCTCGCCCACCGGTACGTGATGATGATCATGTTGCAAAGCTTAAATTAAATATTCCATCTTTTGAGGGTAAATATAATCCTGATGCATATCTTACATGGGAGATGGAGGTAGAACAACGTTTTGCATGCTTAAAATATCCTGAGAATATGCGTGTTAGTGCTGCTACATGTGAATTTACTAAATTTGCTTCACTTTGGTGGTCTGAGTATTGTCGTTTAAATCCTACTACTATTCCTAGTACTTGGACTGCTTTAAAAACTGCTATGCGTGTTCGTTTTGTACCTCCCACTTATCAACGTGATTTACTAAAGAATCTGACACATTTAGAGCAAGGGAAAAATTCTGTAGAAGAGTATTATGAGGAATTGCAAACGGGGATGGTTCGGTGTGGTCTTGTTGAATTTAATGAACAAATGCTTGCACGTTTCTTTGGTGGATTAAACAAGGACATTCAGCACATCTTCGATTATAAGGAATATAATTCTATCACTCGTTTGTTTCATCTTGCTTGCAAAGCTGAACGTGAAGTGCAGGATCGCCAAACACCATGGAGGAGGACTAATAATTCTGCAGGTCGCACATCCACTTGGACATCCCGACAATCAGCGCCTCCTCGTGATTCACCACCAGCTACTACCACATCCAAGGCCACCACAAGATTTCCAGCTGCTCCTCCACCATCATCCAATGCTCCTGCTCGTAGTGCATCTTCTATGGCTTCCACGGGTAAGACAAAGGATATACAATGCCGCAAGTGCTGGGGTTTTGGTCATATTGAGAGACAGTGCACAACACAACGTGTGATGATGGTGCGAGAAGATGGTCAATACGATTCAGCGAGTGACTTCGATGAAGATACACTAGCCCTTATTTCTGCTCGAGATGGAGACAATTCTGATGCTCATAAAGAGACAGAGGTAATGGGAGCTAAAGCTGCTGATCAATACAAGAGCTTAATTACACAACGTGTGTTGAGTGTGCAATTGAGTAAAACTGAGCAAGATCAACGCCACAACCTGTTCCAAACACGTGGTGTTGTCAAGGACAGAGCTATATGGATCATCATTGATGGAGGGAGTTGTAATAATCTGGCCAGTGTTGACATGGTAGAAAAGCTTGCGCTTCCAACAAGACAACGCCCACATTCATATTACATCCAATGGTTTGAGAGTTTTCGCAAGATCAAGGTAACAAGAACGGTACGCGTGCATTTTACTATTGGTACATATTCTGATTTTGTTGATTGTGATGTTGTACCTATGCAAGCTTGTTCTTTGTTACTTGGTAGAACATGGCAATTTGATAAAGAATCTGTTCATAATGGAAAAACTAATCACTATTCTCTTATGCATGATGGAAAGAATATTGGTTTAAAACCTATGACTCCCGAACAGATTTTAAAAGATGATCTTGCTAGAGCTAGTAGAGCTAAAACTGAGGAGAAAAATAAAAGTGAGAATCAGATTGTTGCTGCAGATTTTATACCAGCAAAGAACAATAAATCTGATTCTACACATGCTACTGAAATTCGTTTGAAGAGTCCATGTATGCTTGCAAATAAAATTGATATTGCTGAACTAGATGTACACAATACTCAATGTTATGCAATTTTCTGCAAAGAGGTTTTGTTTTCATTTGAGGATATGCCTCCTTCATTGCCACCCGCTATTGCTAACCTTTTCCAGGAATATGAGGACGTCTTTCCCGCTGAGCTGCCACCTGGACTACCTCCTATTAGAGGAATTGAGCACCAAATTGATCTAATTCCTGGTGCCACGTTGCGCAACCGCGCGCCATATAGAATCAATCCAGAGGAGACAAAGGAGATACAACGCCAAATTCAGGAACTACTCGACAGAGATCATATTCGTGAGTCCCTTAGCCCCTGTGTTGTTCCTATTATTTTGGTACCTAAGAAAGATGGTTCTTCGCGCATGTGTACTGATTGTAGAGCTATCAATAATATTACTATTCGATATCGTCATCCTATTCCACGTTTAGATGACATGCTTGATGAATTGAGTGGCTCTACCATGTTTTCTAAAGTCGATTTGCGTAGTGGTTACCACCAGATTCGTATAAAATTAGGAGATGAATGGAAAACAGCATTTAAAACTAAGTTCGGTTTATATGAGTGGTTAGTAATGCCGTTTGGTTTAACTAATGCACCTAGCACTTTCATGAGATTAATGAACGAAGTTTTACGTGCTTTCATTGGACGTTTTGTGGTAGTCTACTTTGATGATATTCTGATTTATAGCAAATCTTTAGAGGATCATTTGGACCATTTACGTGCGGTTTTCAATGCTTTACGTGATGCACGTTTGTTTGGTAACCTTGAGAAGTGCACCTTTTGCACCAATCGAGTTGCGTTTCTTGGCTATGTTGTTACATGATGTGGACATCCCTACTATTGATACAACCGTTGTACCTACAGCAACACACATACAAGGACCCATCACAAGATCCCGTGCCAAACAACTTAACTATCAGGTACTTTCGTTTCTTGGAACTATTCCTTACATACATGAGAATATGATGCTGCCTAAATCAGATACATTTCTTACTCTTAGGAATGAAGGACCAAGCATGGATGAGAGGGACAAGCATTGGAGCATGGCCATGCATGGAGATGGCAGCAAGCATGTGATGATCCAAGAGAAGGCCACGCATGAAGATTTCAGAACTTTGAGGCCACCATAATGAAGAAAGAGGGCTTGGACGAAATATTCAAGATCAATACTTTACGAATTCGTCCATAGCATAATATGGTGCTGCGACACCTTTATTTTGGCCAGGCCCATGTAATTTTCGCAGGATTTTAATTAGCCACTTTTTAGAGTCCGTATTTGAGGGGAAAAGGACTTTTAGGGTTGGATTCGGCCACCACTCCTTGGCTGGCCGAAACCCCACCTTTTCGCCCTTAAATACACCCCATAGCCGAACCTCTAGACTCGGATTTTGTTTAGACATTAAGTTAGCCATAGTCGCAACTTCGCCAAGGCTCGAGCGTCGCAGAGGCCTCTTGTACTTCGCACCTATTCAGGATCCCACCTCTTTCAATAAAGCTTTCCTCTTAATCCGCAATATCTTGATTGCAATATTGGTTCTTACTTGTTCTCGATTTCAGGTTAGGAATTAAGACCCTCGCTGGTCAGGCTGATCGTGTTCACGCAGGATCGGTAACCTCCAGAGATTGGCCTAGCGATTGCATTGGCGCTCGTGCTCGCACGTGTAGTCGGATCGTCAAGCCCAAACTCCACCAAATCGATTATCGCCATCTCATCGAAAGATCGGACACCTTTGCCCTATCAAGTGGTATCAGATTTCAGGTTGCTCGGTGAGATTTTACTGTTTTTCATAGATTAGATCTGTTTTTACCTATAACCCACGAACAAGCCAAAAACACAGTTAGAGTTTAGATCCATCCCATAACCAATCTACGCCTCGCATTATCTTTTCAGTTTTTGCATTGTTGAATTTGTGTCTACATCGTCGCGTCGAGTTGCTGGTCTTAGTGTCTCGTCCCTTAGAGTTTCGAGTTCTAATCATACTAGTCACCGCCACACTCGCCGATCACCGCCACCATATTCCGCCGCCATATACCCTGCCACCATAAACCCTAACACTTCGCCACCGCCTCCCTACCGCGACACGGATCCGATCACCTTCCCTGCCGCGGCACGAGTCCGAATTGAGTCCTTATTTCCTAGTTATTTCTTTTGACTTTCCTTCTTTGTTGTTTCCGTGTTCCGCAAAAGTCCGTGTCGAGCTAAGAGTCCGGTCGTAAGTCCAGAAGGAGAGCAAAAAAAAAAAAAAAAAAAAAAAAAAAAAAAAAGAGTCTGGAACCGCCTCCGAAAAAATTTTCTGGCTATACTGGTTTTCGGCTTTGGGGATCACTTTTCTCCATCGGCCGTTATAGCGATATTTTTTTGGCGCCTGCGCGCTTTCCGGAACAAAATAAAAAATTTCGAAAAAATTTTTGGGGCTAACCTCTTTTTAGACCCCGTAGATCAGTTCTAGACACTCGCCATCCTAGTCATTTTCTGCATCTCGGATCGCTTTTCAGGGTGCTATATCATCATACAGTGCTTGTTGTGTCGCGTCGTGACATCGTTGGTGATCTAGGCTCGCGTCTCTAGTACGGTCTAGCCTAGGACCAGCACAGTACCGTCGTTGAGCATTCTTTCAACTTTTGCATTGCTGTTTTGATAATTGCTAACCCCTTTGCTAAGCCTTCCCAGAGCTCCACAGATACTCTCCACGTGCGGTGTTTCGACTCCTGGTAATCGCTTGGTTCAATCTCTGGACCCACTGATCCTCGTGGTTGCACATCGCCTTTTCCTGCTGTTTGGTAAGAACTTGTAAGAGCTTCGTATATTGCTTGACGGATTACGCGTGACTTCCACCATATTCCTGTCGTATATACCTGTGCTTTTTAAGGACTAACCATGACAGATACTTCGCGAAACCCTGCCACCATGACGAACGAAGAGCACATGCCCACTTCTCCGCGCTCCTGGTCAGTCGCGCTGAAGATGTGATACGCGCCTAGGGGAGTTTGACACCAAGCTCACCAACGCCGTGGACAAGATCGATGGACTCGAGAAATCCTCAGCGCCAAGCTTGACGTTCGGTTCAAGGAGCTTCTGAACCGATTGCCCGCACCCGCACCGGCACCACACATGGCGCACGGCGCGGTCCGATCACGGGTCGGACTGCTGGTTCGGCTCCCGCCGCACCCCCGGCGGCTGCTCCTGGCGACTGACGTTCCTCAGTCTTCCGCGGCTGTGCTTGCGACATTGGGGACAGACGACGGGTACTACTACGACCCGACGACGACGATCTGTTTGACGAGGAGGTTGAACAACCTCCACAGGTACCTGCTGGTCGCCCCCGACATTACTACCGCAACGCTCGCCCACCGGTACGTAATGATGATGATCATGTTGCAAAGCTTAAATTAAATATTCCGTCTTTTGAGGGTAAATATAATCCTGATGCATATCTTACATGGGAGATGGAAGTAGAACAACGTTTTGCATGCTTAAATATCCTGAGAATATGCGTGTTAGTGCTGCTACATGTGAATTTACTAAATTTGCTTCCCTTTGGTGGTCTGAGTATTGTCGTTTAAATCCTACTACTATTCCTAGTACTTGGACGCTTTAAAAACTGCTATGCGTGTACGTTTTGTACCTCCCACTTATCAACGTGATTTACTAAAGAATGACACGCTAGAGCAAGGGAAAAATTCTGTAGAAGAGTATTATCAGGAATTGCAAACGGGGATGGTTAGGTGTGGTCTTGTTGAATCTAATGAACAAATGCTTGCACGTTTCTTTGGTGGATTAAACAAGACATTCAGCACATATTAGATTATAAGGAATATAATTCTATCACTCGTTTGTTTCATCTTGCTTGCAAAGCTGAACGTGAAGTGCAGGATCGCCAAACACCATGGAGGAGGACTAATATTCTGCAGGTCGTACATCCACTTGGACATCCCGACAATCAGCGCCTCCTCGTGATTCGCCACCAGCTACTACCACATCCAAGGCCACCACAAGATTTCCAGCTGCTCCTCCACCTCATCCAATGCTCCTGCTCGTAGTGCATCTTCTATGGCTTCCACGGGTAAGACAAAGGATATACAATGCCGCAAGTGCTGGGGTTTTGGTCATATTGAGAGACAGTGCACAACACAACGTGTGATGATGGTGCGAGAAGCTGGTGAATACGATTCAGCGAGTGACTTCGATGAAGATACACTAGCCCTTATTTTGCTCGCGAGATGGAGACAATTCTGATGATGATGAAGAGCCAGAGGTAATGGGAGCTGAAGCTGCTGATCAATACAAGAGTTTAATTAACAACGCGTGTTGAGTGTGCAATTGAGCAAATCTGAGCAAGATCAACGCCACAACCTGTTCCAAACACGTGGTGTTGTCAAGGAAAGAGCTATACGGATCATCATTGATGGAGGGAGTTGTAATAATCTGGCCAGTGTTGACATGGTAGAGAAGCTTGCGCTTCCAACAAGACAACGCCCACATTCATACTACATCCAATGGTTTGAGAGTTCTCGAAGATCAAGGTACAAGAACGGTACGCGTGCATTTTACTATTGGTACATATTCTGATTTTGTTGATTGTGATGTTGTACCTATGCAAGCTTGTTCTTTGTTACTTGGTAGACCATGGCAATTTGATAGAGAATCTGTTCATAATGGCAAAACTAATCACTATTCTCTTATACATGATGGAAAGAAAATTGGTTTAAAACCTATGACTCCCGAACAGATTTTAAAAGATGATCTTGCTAGAGCTAGTAGAGCTAAAACCGAGGGAAAAATAAAAGTGGAATCAGATTGTTGCTGCAGATTTTATACCACCAAAGAACACTAAATCTGATTCTACACATGCTACTGAAATCGTTTGAAGAGTCCATGTATGCTTGCAAATAAAATTGATATTGCTGAACTAGATGTAACCAATACTCAATGTTATGCAATTGTCTGCAAAGAGGTTTTGTTTTCATTTGAGGATATGCCTCCTTCTTGCCACCCGCTGTTGCTAACCTTTTGCAGGAATATGAGGACGTCTTTCCCGCTGAGTTGCCACCAGGACTACCTCCTATTAGAGGAATTGAGCATCAAATTGATCTAATTCCTGGTGCCACGTTGCCCAACCGCGCGCCATATAGAACCAATCCAGAGGAGACAAAGGAGATACAACGCCAAATTCAGGAACTACTCGACAGAGATCATATTCGTGAGTCCCTAGCCCTTGTGCTGTTCCTATTATTTTGGTACCTAAGAAAGAGGGTTCTTCGCGCATGTGTACTGATTGTAGAGGCTATCAATAATATTACTATTCGATATCTCATCCTATTCCACGTTTAGATGACATGCTTGATGAATTGAGTGGCTCTACCATGTTTTCTAAAGTTGATTTACGTAGTGGTTACCACCAGATTCGTATGAAATTAGGAGATGAATGGAAAACAGCATTTAAAACTAAGTTCGGTTTTATGAGTGGTTAGTAATGCCTTTTGGTTTAACTAATGCACCTAGCACTTTCATGAGATTAATGAACGAAGTTTTACGTGCTTTCATTGGACGTTTTGTGGTAGTCTACTTTGATATATTCTGATTTATAGCAATCTTTAGAGGAACATTTGGACCATTTACGTGCTGTTTTCAATGCTTTACGTGATGCACGTTTGTTTGGTAACCTTGAGAGAAGTGCACCTTTTGCACCAATCGAGTTGCGTTTCTTGGCTATGTTGTTACATCACAGGGTATTGAAGTGGATCCAGCCAAGATTGAAGCTATTGAGAATTGGCCGCAGCCCAAGACGGTCACACAAGTGAGGAGTTTTCTTGGCCTCGCTGGTTTTTATAGGCGCTTTGTTAAAGACTTTGGATCAATTGCCGCGCCGCTGAATGAGCTTACCAAGAAGGATGTGCCCTTTGTTTGGGCGATGCACAACAACAGGCCTTCGTCATATTGAAAGATAAGCTAACACATGCTCCCTTACTCCAACTTCCTGATTTTACTAAGACTTTTGAGCTTGAATGTGATGCTAGTGGAATTGGTTTGGGAGGGGTGTTATTACAAGAGGGAAAACCTGTTTGCATATTTTAGTGAGAAATTGAGTGGGGCTAGTCTGAACTATTCTACTTGACTAAAGAATTATATGCGTTGGTTCGGACATTAGAAACTTGGCAACATTATCTATGGCCAAGGAATTGTTATTCATTCTGATCATGAATCTTTGAGCATATTCGTAGTCAAGCTAAGTTGAATCGTCGTCATGCAAAGTGGGTTGAATTTATTGAGTCTTTCCTTATGTTATCAAACCAAAAAGGGTAAAGATAATATTATTGCTGATGCTTTGTCACGCCGTTATGCTTTGTTATCTCAACTTGACTTCAAATATTTTGGATTGGAAACTATTAAGGAACAATATGTACATTGCTGCTGAATTTAAGATGTGTTGCAGAATTGTAGAGATGGTAGAACTTGGAACAAGTTCGTCTTCAATGATGGATTTGTGTTCGTGCTAACCAAACTATGCATCCAGATAGCTCTGTTCGTCTTTTGTTGTACAGGAGGCGCATGGAGGAGGATTGAGGATTGATGGGAACTTGGTGTCAAGAAGACGGAGATGTTCTTGCTGCACACTTCTTTTGGCCACGTATGCGTCGAGATGTTGAGAGATTTGTGGCACGCTGCACTACTTGTCAAAAAGCTAAGTCTCGCCTTAATCCACATGGTTTATATATGCCTCTTCCTGTTCCTAGTGTTCCTTGGGAGGATATTTCTATGGACTTTGTTTTGGGATTGCCACGAACACAGAAGGGGGAGGGATAGTTATTTTTGTGTTGTGGATCGGTTTTCTAAGATGGCACACTTTATTCCTTGTCATAAAACGGATGATGCTGCGCATATTGCTGATTTTGTTCTTTCGTGAAATTGTTCGTTTGCATGGTGTGCCAAATACTATTGTCTCTGATCGTGATACTAAATTTCTTAGCCACTTTTGGAGATGTTTATGGGCTAAGTTGGGGACTAAATTGCTGTTTAGTACTACATGTCATCCCCCAACTGATGGTCAAACTGAAGTAGTAAATGAACTTTGTCTACTATGTTACGGGCTGTTTTAAAGAAGAACTTAAAATTGTGGGAAGAGTGTTTACCTCATATAGAATTTGCTTATAATCGTTCATTGCATTCTACCACAAGATGTGCCCATTTGAGATTGTGTGTATGGTTTTGTCCTCGTGCACCTATTGATTTATTGCCTTTACCTTCTTCGGTGCAACATATTTGGATGCTACACAACGCGCTGAAATGATATTAACCTTGCATAAGACTACTAAAGATAACATTGAACACATGAATGCTAAGTATAAACTTGCTGGGGATAAAGGGAGAAAGCATGTTGTGTTGATGTTGGCGATCTTGTTTGGTTACATTTGCGTAAAGATCGTTTTCCTGATTTACGCAGTCTAAGTTAATGCCACGTGCTGCTGGTCCCTTTAAGGTGTTAGAGAGAATCAATGATAATGCATATAAACTTGAGTTGCCTGCAGACTTTGGTACGGTTAGTCCTACATTTAACATGCAGATTTGAAGCTTACTTTGGTGAGGAAGATGAGATTGCGTCGAGGACGACTTCAATTCAAGAAGGGGAGCATGATGTGGACATCCCTACTATTGATACAACCGTTGTACCTACAGCAACACACATACAAGGACCCATCACAAGATCCCGTGCCAAACAACTTAACTATCAGGTACTTTCGTTTCTTGGAACTATTCCTTACATACATGAGAATATGATGCTGCCTAAATCAGATACATTCTTACTCTTAGGAATGAAGGACCAAGCATGGATGAGAGGACAAGCATTGGAGCATGGCCATGCATGGAGATGGCAGCAAGCATGTGATGATCCAAGTGAAGGCCACGCATGAAGATTTCCGAACTTTGAGGCCACCATAATGAAGAAAGAGGGCTTGGACGAAATATTCAAGATCAATACTTTCGAATTCGTCCATAGCATAATATGGTGCTGCGACACCTTTATTTTGGGCCAGGCCCTGTAATTTCGCAGGATTTTAATTAGCCACTTTTTAGAGTCCGTATTTGAGGGAAAAGGACTTTTAGGGTTGGATTCGGCCACCACTTCCTTGGCTGGCGAAACCCCACCTTTCGCCCTTAAATACACCCATAGCCGAACCTCTAGACTCGGATTTTGTTTAGACATTAAGTTAGCCATAGTCGCAACTTCGCCAAGGCTCGAGCGTCGCAGAGGCCTCTTGTACTTCGCACCTATTCAGGATCCCACCTCTTTCAATAAAGCTTTCCTCTTAATCCGCAATATCTTGATTGCAATATTGGTTCTTACTTGTTCTCGATTTCAGGTAGGAATTAAGACCCTCGCTGGTCAGGCTGATCGTGTTCACGCAGGATCGGTAACCTCCAGGAGATTGGCCTAGCGATTGCATTGGCGCTCGTGCTCGCACGTGTAGTCGGATCGTCAAGCCCAAACTCCACCAAATCGATTATCGCCATCTCATCGAAAGATCGGACACCTTTGCCCTATCATTACATCACAGGGTATTGAAGTGGATTCAGCCAAGATTGAAGCTATTGAGAATTGGCCGCAGCCCAAGACAGTCACACAAGTGAGGAGTTTTCTTGCCTCACTGGTTTTTATAGGCGCTTTGTCAAAGACTTTGGATCAATTGCCGCACCGCTGAATGAGCTTACCAAGAAGGATGTGCCCTTTGTTTGGGGCGATGCACAAACAACAGGCCTTCGTCATATTGAAAGATAAGCTAACACATGCTCCCTTACTCCAACTTCCTGATTTACTAAGACTTTTGAGCTTGAATGTGATGCTAGTGGAATTGGTTTGGAGGGGTGTTATTACAAGAGGGAAACCTGTTGCATATTTTAGTGAGAAATTAAGTGGGGCTAGTCTGAACTATTCTACTTATGATAAATAATTATATGCGTTGGTTCGGACATTAGAAACTTGGCAACATTATCTATGGCCTAAGGAATTGTTATTCATTCTGATCATGAATCTTTGAAGCATATTCGTAGTGAAGCTAAGTTGAATCGTCGTCATGCAAAGTGGGTGATTTATTGAGTCTTTTCCTTATGTTATCAAACACAAAAGGGTTAAAGATAATATTATTGCTGATGCTTTGTCGCGCCGTTATGCTTTGTTATCTCAACTTGACTTCAAAATATTTGGATTGGAAACTATTAAGGAACAATATGTGTATGATGTGAATTTAAAGATGTGTTGCAGAATTTAGTAGAGATGGTAGAACTTGGAACAAGTTCGTCTTTCAATGATGGATTTGTGTTCCGTGCTAAACAAACTATGCATCCAGATAGTTTTGTTTCGTCTTTTGTTGTTACAGGAGGCGCATGGAGGAGGATTGATGGGACACTTGGTGTCAAGAAGACGGAGGATGTTCTTGCTGCACACTTCTTTTGGCCACGTATGCGTCGAGATGTTGAGAGGTTTGTGGCACGCTACACTACTGTCAAAAAGCTAAGTCTCGCCTTAATCCACATGGTTTATATATGCCTCTTCCTGTTCCTAGTGTTCCTTGGGAGGATATTTTTATGGAATTTGCTTTGGGATTGCCACGAACACAGAAGGGGAGGGATAGTATTTTGTGTTGTGGATCGGTTTTCTAAGATGGCACACTTATTCCTTGTCATAAAACGGATGATGCTGCACTATTGTTGATTTGTTCTTTCGTGAAATTGTTCGTTTGCATGGTGTGCCAAATACTATTGTATCTGATCGTGATACTGTCAATCCAAGATTTTCCAAATCTTGTAATGTGAAAAATAAATGAATAAAATAAAACTTTGTTTAAATTCAGAGCCAGAAGAAACTTTTTGAATTTAATCAGACTTCAAACCCATTTGAAATCAATAAAACCTAAAGGTATTTAAGATGATAAACTTTATTAAAGGGAAAAAAAAATAATTAAAATATTAACTTGAAACTCTAAAGAAAAGATTTGTTTTCAAAAGAAATGGAAGTTCTGCAAATAAGGATTATTTAATAAAGCCAAAATTAAACTCTGACCAAGCCTTGGAAGTTAAAACATTAGTTTTAGAATAAAAATAAACAAAGGTTTATTTAAAATAAAAATTAATATCAAAAATTTATTCAAATAAAAGGTTGTACCATTTTAATTAAAACAATCGAAACTTGTTAAATTGTTTAAATAGGTTTCCAAGTAATTTATAATAAAACTACTATAGTGATTTGACTTTAATTTGGGTTTCAAAATAAATATCTAAATAAAACAAAATCCTATTTGAATTAATGAAGAAAGACCTATTATTTAAATTGTTAATGGACCTAAAATAAAAGGATATTTGTTTTAAACAAGTTTCCCAAATATCCTTTATTCCACATAAAACCTACTGATTTGTTCTGAAAATATTTGGATTTAAAAATGGTGATTTTATCAAATAAATCAAACCCTATTTAAATAAATAACTAAGATACATTTTATTTAATTATAAATGAATCCTAAAATGAATTAAGTATTATTTTATTTTAGAAATTTTGGTATTTGTTACTGAACAGAATTAAGTTCAAAAGTTGTGAAGTGTGATGTTGGTTTGAATTTAATGGTTGTTTGAATCATGTGTTTGAATAATCAGATCAGAAAATAAAATAGAAAAAAAACATTCAGTATAAAAAAAAATGAACGTGGACAGACCCCAACTACCCCGGCCAAATAGCCCACTTAGCCCACCTCCCCTCTCAGCGAGTGAATCGTTTTCCACCACAGAAGTAACCGCGAGGACGTTTACAAGTGGACCCCCCCTCTCGTTTCTTTTCCCACTGACCGGTGGACCCCACCTCTTCTGTACATCGTCCACACCCGCGCAGCGTTTCTTCCTCCTCCCTCAACGTCGCTCTGCCGCCATTGATGTCGATTAATCTGCGTTGATGCCCGGCTTAACTCACCAGAGACCACGCACCTTAAAACGCTCACCCCTCCTCTCGGTTTTCCCCCTGTCACCCCGAAGAAGCACGCCTTCAGGCCGTCGCAATTCGTCCTCAAACAGCTTCGCTTCCGACGACATCCTCGCCAAATCCGACCAACCCACACCACCCGAGCCTCCCCGAGCACCCTGGTAGCTTCCCCACTCCCTGGCGCATCTCCTTGTGCCAACCATTCATCCGCGGGCGTCCCAGGAAGTTGTTTTCGACAAAGAACAGAAGCGCCGCCGTCTGTCTTTTACTCCGGTGACGACCCTGGTAAGAGCCGACCACCCCAGTCCTCTCGATCACGCTCACAGCTCCGCCATGATCTTCCGCGACTATCATGCTCTCGGTTTGCCCTCTTGAGACCTACAGCGACGACAACGTCGACGACCTGCATCACCGCCGTCGGCCCTCTTCTCCGACGACGTTTTCCAGGTGAACAGACTGCCCTTCACTCTCATTCACGCCCGCAGCATTGTTTTGATTCCGCGCATCTGACCATGCCTTCGATTTGCTTTAGGGTGATCTGCAGCGTCGACTTCAACCGAACCAGAGCCGCTCGACGCCGTTTCCAACTCCGGTGAGAAATTGCCGCAACCCTAGTGCGCCCCGAGCCACACCGACCACACGACGTGCTTCACCCTAGCTCTGCGATCAGGTGAGCATCCTCCCCTCTCTCCTAACGTTTGTTTTCACCAGCACCGTCGCAATCTGACCGCCGCCGCCGCTAGCCACCGCCCGCGCGGCGCCACTCGCGAATGGTCGAGCACGCGAACACCGTTGGATCCCTATCCAACGCCTGTGATAGAACACTTAAGCCGCGAAGGGGTACGTTATCTGGACCACCCGATCTGACTTAATCCAACGCCCCACAGCGTGAGCCACCCCGAACCCGGTACGTCCAACCAGAAGCGTGGCCGCGTGTCACCTATCTCGTTTTTAAAAGAAATTTGAATCTGATTTAATTACAAACTTCAAACCTTTGTAACTTTCAAACCACACGTCCAAATTTGACAAATTTTATATCAATGAATTCAGGAGAACAAGCCCTAAACAACCATGGCCTTAGTTTTGAAAATAGTATTGTTAGCCTGTTTGATTTACAGAAACATTTGTGTACTTGATTAGAGTATAAAAATTGTTTTTAAAATGTATTTTAGGATTAAATCTTTAGCAAATGGATTTGTGTTGACCCTACTGACCCTCGAAACCCACCCATAGTGTTAAAAATTTTTTGTGAAATTTAAGTTGAATTAGTTAACTTAGTCGTTTTTAGCCAAAATAAAACTCATTAATTTATTTTGGAAAAGTTTGTGCAAGGAAAATTTGGAAAAAAAATGTTATGGACCAAGCTTACTGACCAAAACACCAAGCCATGCCAAGGACAACTCACTTGGTGAAAAACATAAAGTTTTACTTTAAAAAGAACAATTTTCACCACATAAAATATGACATGGATTTTTAAAATAGACTTTGGGCAAAACCTCTAACCAATGACTTTGCCATTTTGGTAAATGACCAATGTGGATCTTACAAAGTTATAAACCTAGTAGAGACAACTTTGCAATATAGAACCCTCTTTTTACAAGACTTAGGAACCATGCTTGTGTATGTGAATTATTTTGAATGTTGGAATGCTACTTGATGCTATGCTTGTTTGATTGTAGTAATTAGCAAAGTGTGCGACTAGCAAGATCAAGAAAGTAACCCTCATTCCCTAACAAAAAAGGCAAGTGACATATCATCTAAAGTCCCACTATTTTCATTATACTTAGTGGATTTTTGTAAATATGCATGAAAATGTTTTATACTTATGCTATGCTAATCTAATAGGATTCCCTATACATTCCTTAGTAAAAATATTGAAGTTGTACATGCTTAGCCATGCTATGTTTGGAAAAAGAGATACATGTTGATATTATACAAAGGTTGAAAAAGACTTGTGTTTTTATATAATAAAACAAGGACTCAATGAACCACCTAGGTGGTGGACACTTTTTGTTTTGGAGAAGGTGGCAACAAAAGGGAACCAAGTCTATGGCAATCACTTTGTGTTGTGCTCCAAATGAAAACCACCTAGGAAACTTAGAGATTGAACATGTTTCTCCAATTGTGGCTTTCGTGTACAACCACATGCTATTATGGCTCTGGCTTAGTCAACTACATTAGGAGACCCATACATTGTCTTTCGTACCAGACATGGGGATCTTGGAAGCTTCATGGGGGCTGAAGACAAGCTAGCAATGATGTATGGGAGGACCTTTTGGAAAGACTCGTCACACTCTCAGTCTGCCGGTTACTCCATCTTGGTGAGCATAATCCAGTAGGCCATGTGGGGAAACAAGATGGGTTGTGTCATGTGGGTAAAGTGTACTCCTTCTGCAGAAGTTAATAAAAATCTAATTACTTAGCCGTGTCCCCGGTTATGGGAAATACTGAGCAACTAAAGTTTGAACTAGGGGAGATCTCGACATTCCAACTTCTAATATAAAAACTTGATGCACTTGGGGTACCAAGGAATTCAAAGAGTTTTGTTAAGCTTGTTGCACTTGGGGTTTACCAAGGTGCTCAAGAGCATGATGTACTGGGGTTACCAAGGGACTCATGAGATTTTGATAAAAACTTGATGCACTTGGGGTTACCACGTAGCTCAAAGGAATTTTGACAAGGACTTGAACACTTGTGTTTCTTACCAAGGAGTTCAAGGAAACTGGAAAGAAGATTTGACAAAGGACAAAACCATTTTTCAAAAGATAGGATAAATGTTGCTTTATGCAAAAACCTAAACTCTACTTAGCCAAATATGCATGTATGGATAGGATCCACTCATATTATACATAAAGTGAAACTTGCCAATACAATTCAAAATGTATTGACCCATGTGGCTGAACTTGTAATGTTGCAGGTTGATTGTTTTATTAACTGAAGATTGTTTGATTGACTAGGACTACAAAGTCTACAACCAACATCTGTCTGTGTGCACTTTGAAGATGAAGGACCCATGACTATTTTATTCCGCCTTGCACATGTTGTAATATAGCCATTGATATAGGCATGTCATGAAATTATATATATAAATTAATTACTGGTTCTTTTAAAGTTATATTTTGACCTTGTTTCTTGATTACTTACTGTGGTGCTATTCCTTATCGGAGACTAGCATTGTAAAACACAGAGGAATCTACACTAGAATATGGGTAGGTAGGACCTCTACAGATATACTAAATTTCTTAGCCACTTTTGGAGATGTTTATGGCTAAGTTGGGGACTAAATTTGATAGGGCAAAGGTTGTCCGATCTTTCGATGAGATGGCGATAATCGATTTGGTGGAGTTCGGGCTTGACGATCCGATACACGTGCGAGCCCGAGCGCCAATGCAATCGCTAGGCCAATCTCCTGGAGGTTACCGATCCTGCGTGAACACGATCAGCCTGACAGCGAGGGTCTTAATTCCTACCTGAAATCGAGAACAAGTAAGAACCAATATTGCAATCAAGATATTGCGGATAAGAGGAACGCTTTATTGAAAGAGTGGGATCCTGAATAGGTGCGAAGTAAGAGGCCTCTGCGACGCTCGAGCCTTTGGCGAAGTGCGACTATGGCTAAACTTAATGTCTAAAAAAATCCGAGTCTAGAGGTTCGGCTATGGGTTTGTATTTAAGGGCGAAAAGGTGGGGTTTCGGCCAGCAAGGAAAGTGGTGGCCGAATCCACCCTAATAAAAGTCCTTTTCCCCTCAAATACGGACTCTAAAAAGTGGCTAATTAAAATCCTGCGAAAATTACATGGGCCTGGCCAAAAATAAGGTGTCGCAGCACCATATTATGCTATGGACGAATTCGTAAAGTATTGATCTTGATTATTTCGTCCAAGCCTTCTTTCTTAATTATGGTGGTGGCCTCAAAGTTCGGAAATCTTCATGCGTGGCCTTCACTTGGATCATCACATGCTTGCTGCATCTCCATGCATGGCCATGCTCCAATGCTTTGTCCCTCTCATCCATGCTTGGTCCTTCATTCCTAAGAGTAAGAAATGTATCTGATTTCGGCCGCATCATATTCTCATGTATGTAAGGAATAGTTCCAAGAAACGAAAGTACCTGATAGTTAAGTTGTTTGGCACGGGATCTTGTGATGGGTCCTTGTATGTGTGTTGCTGTAGTTACAACGGTTGTATCAATAGTAGGGATGTCCCCATCATGCTCCCTTCTTGAATTGAAGTCGTCCTCGACGCAATCTCATCTTCCTCACCAAGTAAGGCTTCAAATCTGCAATTAAATGTAGGGACTAACCGTACCAAAGTCTGCAGGCAACTCAAGTTTATATGCCTTATCAATTGATTCTCTCTAACACCTTAAAGGGACCAGCAGCACGTGGCATTAACTTAGACTTGCGTAAATCAGGAAACGATCTTTACGCAAATGTAACCAAAACAAGATCGCCAACATCAAACACAACATGCTTTCTCCCTTTATCCCCAGCAAGTTTATACTTAGCATTCATGTGTTCAATGTTATCTTTAGTAGTCTTATGCAAGGTTAATATCATTTTCAGCGCGTTGTGTAGATCCAAATTATGTTGCACCGAAGAAGGTAAAGCCAATAAATCAATAGGTGCACGAGAAACAAAACCATACACAATCTCAACTGGGCACATCTTTGTTGGTAGAATGCATGAACGATTATAAGCAAATTCTATATGAGGTAAACACTCTTCCCACAATTTTAAGTTCTTCTTTAAAACAGCCCGTAACATAGTAGGACAAAGTTCTATTTACTACTTCAGTTTGACCATCAGTTTGGGGATGACATGTCGTTACTAACAGCATTTATTTAGTCCCCAACTTAGCCCAGAAACATCTCCAAAAGTGCTAAGAAATTTAGTATCACGATCAGAGACAATAGTATTTGGCACACCATGCAAACGAACATTTCACGAAAGAAAAATCAGCAATATGGCAGCATCATCCGTTTTATGAAAGGAATAAAGTGTGCCATCTTAGAAAACCGATCCAACAACAACAAAAATACTATCCCTCCCTTCTGTGTTCGTGGCAATCCCAAAACAAAGTCCATAGAACTATCCTCCCAAGGAACACTAGGAACAGGAAGAGGCATATATATAAACCAGTGGATTAAGCGCGAGCGACTTAGCTTTTTGACAAGTAGTGCAGCGTGCCACAAATCTCTCAACATCTCGACGCATACGTGGCCAAAAGAAGTGTGCAGCAAGAACATCCTCCGTCTTCTTGACACCAAGTGTCCCATCAAATCCTCCTCCATGCGCCTCCTTTAACAACAAAAGACGAACAGAACTATCTGGATGCATAGTTTGTTAGCACGGAACACAAATCCATCATTGAGACGAAACTTGTTCCAAGTTCCTACCATCTCTACAATTCTGCAACACATCTTTAAATCAGCATCATGCACATATTGTTCCTTAATAGTTCCAATCCAAATTATTTTGAAGTCAAGTTGAGATAACAAAGCATAACGGCGTGACAAAGCATCAGCAATAATATTATCTTTACCTTTTTGGTTTGATAACATAGGAAAAGACTCACTAAATTCAACCCACTTTGCATGACGACGATTCAACTTAGCTGACTACGAATATGCTTCAAAGATTCATGATCAGAATGAATAACAAATTCCTTGGGCATAGATAATGTTGCCAAGTTTCTAATGTCCGAACCAACGCATATAATTCTTTATCATAAAGTAGAATAGTTCAGACTAGCCCCACTCAATTTCTCACTAAAATATGCAAAAGGTTTTCCCTCTTGTAATAACACCCTCCCAAACCAATTCCACTAGCATCACATTCAAGCTCAAAAATCTTAGTAAAATCAGGAAGTTGGAGTAAGGGAGCATGTGTTAGCTTATCTTTCAATATGACGAAGGCCTGTTGTTGTGCATCGCCCCAAACAAAGGGCACATCCTTCTTGGTAAGCTCATTCAGCGCGCGGCAATTGATCCAAAGTCTTAACAAAGCGCCTATAAAAACCAGCGAGGCCAAGAAAAACTCCTCACTTGTGTGACCGTCTTGGGCTGCGGCCAATTCTCATAGCTTCAATCTGGCTGGATCCACTTCAATACCCTGTGATGTAACAACATAGCCAAGAAACGCAACTCGATTGGGCAAAAGGTGCACTTCTCAAGGTTACCAAACAAACGTGCCTCACGTAAAGCATGAAAATAGCACGTAAATGGTCCAAATGTTCCTCTAAAGATTTGCTATAAATCAGAATATCATCAAAGTAGACTACCACAAAACGTCCAATGAAAGCACGTAAAACTTCGTCATTAATCTCATGAAAGTGCTAGGTGCATTAGTTAAACCAAAAGGCATTACTAACCACTCATATAAACCGAACTTAGTTTTTAAATGCTGTTTTCCATTCATCTCCTAATTTCATACGAATCTGGTGGTAACCACTACGCAAATCAACTTTAGAAAACATGGTAGAGCCACTCAATTCATCAAGCATGTCATCTAAACGTGGAATAGGATGACGATTATCGAATAGTAATATTATTGATAGCTCTACAATCAGTACACATGCGCGAAGAACCATCTTTCTTAGGTACCAAAATAATAGGAACAGCACAAGGGCTAAGGACTCACGAATATGATCTCTGTCGCTAGTTCTGAATTGCGTTGTATCTCCTTTGTCTCCTCTGGATTGGTTCTATATGGCGCGCGGGTTGGGCAACGTGGCACCAGGAATTAGATCAATTGATGATGCTCAATTCCTCTAATAGGAGTTAGTCTTGTGGCAACTCAGCGGGAAAAGACGTCCTCATATTCCTGCAAAAGGTTAGCACAGCGGGGTGGCAAAGAAGGAGGCATATCCTCAATGAAAACAAAACCTCTTGCAGACAATGCATAACATTGAGTATTGGTTACATCTAGTTCAGCAATATCAATTTTATTTGCAAGCATACATGGACTCTTCAAACGAATTTCAGTAGCATGTGTAGAATCAGATTTAGTGTTCTTTGGTGGTATAAAATCTGCAGCAACAATCTGATTCTCACTTTATTTTCTCCTCGGTTTTAGCTCTACTAGCTCTAGCAAGATCATCTTTTAAAATTGTTCGGGAGTCATAGGTTTTAAACCAATTTTCTTTCCATCATGTATAAAAGAATAGTGATTAGTTTTGCCATTATGAACAGATTCCTATCAAATTGCCATGGTCTACCAAGTAATAAAGAACAAGCTTGCATAGGTACAAACATCACAATCAACAAAATCAGAATATGTACCAATAGTAAAATGCACGCGTACCGTTTCTTGTTACCTTGATCTTGCGAGAACTCTCAAACCATTGGATGTAGTATGAATGTGGGCGTTGTCTTGTTGGAAGCGCAAGCTTCTCTACCATGTCAACACTGGCCAGATTATTACAACTCCTCCATCAATGATGATCCGTATAGCTCGTTCATTGACAACACCACGTGTTTGGAACAGGTTGTGGCGTTGATCTTGCTCAGATTTGCTCAATTGCACACTCAACACACGTTGTGTAATTAAACTCTTGTATGATCAGCAGCTTCAGCTCCCATATCTGTGGCTCTTCATCATCATCAGAATTGTCCCATCTCGAGCAGAAATAAGGGCTAGTGTGTATCTTCATCGAAGTCACTCGCTGAATCGTATTCACCATCTTCTCGCACCATCATCACACGTTGTGTTGTGCACTGTCTCTCAATATGACCAAAACCCCAGCACTTGCGGCATTGTATATCCTTTGTCTTACCCGTGGAAGGCCATAGAAGATGCATACGAGCAGGAGCATTGGATGATGGTGGAGGAGCAGCTGGAAATCTGTGGTGTGGCCT